>WOXC01011239.1:0-89042 GCA_011680675.1 Gymnobelideus leadbeateri
ACAAGCATTCCACATAGCTCCTATTCTCTTTCTCCACCTATTTCTTGGTGATCTCATCAATTCTACTTAATTCAAATATCATCACTATGAAAATGACTCTTAGATCTGTACTTCTAGCTCAAACCTCTCTCCTCAGCTCCAATCCTACTTCATCAATTGTCTGCATAAATCTTCACCTAGACCTCTCATAAACGTATCACACTCTATATATCCAAAACAAAAATTACTATCTCCACTACAATATCAAAAACTTACTCCTTCCCCAAACTTTTTTTTTATTTCTAGTGAAGGCACAATCACCTTTCCAATTATGAGTTCTCTACTTTAAAATCATCTTTGAACCACCCCTCTCTCTACTACCCCCAATGTAATCAATTGAAAAAAAAAATCTTGTCATTTCTTTCTCCATGGATGCATCCCCTGCAACCATCCCTTCCTTTCCACTCTCAAGGAATCAACCCTAGTTATTTCCTTTACCACTAGCCTATAGCCTGAACCATTGTAATAACCCCCTAATAACCTCCCATTCTTTGCCTTTTTTAACCCATCTCCCACAGACTTCCTTAAAATAACTTTTCTAAAAGAAGATCCAATGAGATTATTTCTCTGCTTAGTAATTAAATTAATTTTTGGACACACATTTAAGTACTTACTAAGCAAAACATACTGTACTAGGGAAAGAGGTGGGACACATACACAAAGACAAGAGAAATAATTCCTGTGCTCAGTGCCTGCTTATGTGAGACTATGTAAATAATATGTAAACTAATAGATAAGTACAAAGTGATACAGAGTAGTAGCAAGGGCAAAAAATAATTTCGAGATCAGGTAAGGTCCCATGTAGATGTTAGTCTTGAGCTGTGGTTTAAAGGAAGTTAAATAACTAAGAATTTTATGGAGCAAAGTCAAGTAAAAAGTGAGTTCCAGAAATGATGGATCATTTGTGCAAAGGCATGGAGGTAGGAGATGGCTTCCAAAAGTCTAGTTTATTGGAATAGATAATGTGTAAAGGGCAATAAGATAAAATTAAGCTAGAATGAATCTACCTCTGGGGAAAAAGCATGAAAGGAGTGCCACGTTTAAGGACCTTCAAAGTCTCATTCCATGCTATCTTTCCTAACTTGTTTCACATTATTTCTATTCCTGAACTGTATGTTCCAGGTAGACCATCCTACTTGCTATTCTCCTAGAGCTTATTATTCCATCGAAACCTCTGCTTTTGTACAGAGTGTCCTATATACACAGTACTCAATTACTTCTTACTTCTACTTCTTCTAGCCTGTTTTCCTCAAGGCTAATCTCAAGAAGTTGATTACACAATTTTTTTCCTGATCCTTTTAGTTGTTATATCAGCCTGTCCCCAAATTATCATGTCCTTACTTATCTGGGTACATGATATATTTCATAACCCTTTTATATTTTTGTCTATATTTCTGATACCTAGAAAATAATAGGGGATCAAAAATGTTTCTTTCAACTTAATCAAATTATTCCTTATTTGAAGGCATTTTGGTATTATCATATAGGTTTATAAGGATTATAGAAATTAAAAATAAAAAATGGTTAGGTAAAAAAATCAGACCACTGCAATGATTAGTAGTGTATATTTAACCTCTGCTTTCAGGTTTTTATTTTCATCCTTCTCCTAACAGAGAGTTATAAAAGCAGAAATAGTTCTATATTATAAAGAATTGAATTTACTTTAGAGATGATAATTTTCTACATTTCATGCATGACAATTCCTCCAAACTTTGAAAATAATACTATTCTCTGACCAGTTGCAAATCAAAATGGGTGCCTAGTAGAGTCCCATAGAAGCAATGGAGAATCCCTGCCTACTGTCTTCCATGACTATGCTAAGAAGTTCAAATGAAGGGAAAGTGGTTTGTCTGCTTCTCTGTAAAGCTGAATGAAACTTATTGCAAGAAAACAAGTGCTGATCAGGCTGATGACAACTGACTTGGAGAGGGTGGGAAACTGTTGTGTTTGTCCTTCATTTTCGAAGAGGACCATGGCATCAGGGAAATGATGACATAACTTGCAGTTGACTTTGATTTGAGTGAGGGAGGACTGTGGGTAGGAAATAAGAAAGCTAGATACTCTTTCTCCCAGCTCCCATCAGCAAACCTATGCATTAACACTCAGGCAAAGCAGTAAAGTAGACCATCCAGCCTTCCATACATTCCTCAACACCTTTTAAAGCTTTTTTTCTCCTTCCAGATATAATCAAAACAGATGCATTTAATGATGTGACATAGTAATAAAAGTAGCAACAAACATTTCCCCATAAACCTAAGTAAGGTGCCCTGCTGCCCAAATATACACAACATTAGTGGAAGGAGAAGGCACCTCTTGAGAACATGCTTGTGGAGAACTCACATGACCAGAATAAATGCAATGCATGTATGCACACATTGAGGAAGTTTAGCCAGGCACTGCACTGTGGGGCTTGCAAAGGATCTTTATCTTGGATGCCCTCAAAATACAAGATATCCTATAAAACTGGAGGAAAATGAGTATGTCTTTCCTTTCACTTAAGGCTGCAATTAGTTTTCACAATCAGCTTTCTGAGATGTTTTCTTTAATAAAGATAAGTTTAAGTTAAAGTTTATATAGTACTCTAAGGTTTGCAAATCACTTTACAAATGTTATTTCTTTGATCCTCAAAACCTCCCTGCCAGGTGGGTGCTATTATTTTCTTCTTTTTACATATAAGGAAACTGAGGCAGACAAAGGTAAAATGATTTGCCCAGGAACATAAGGTTAGTAAGTGCCTGAAATTGAGGTCTTCCTGACTCTACAATCAGTTCTCTATAAACTGTACCATTTAGTTGCCATTACAAGTTAGGCCAGTTTCTTTGAGATAACTTTTACACAGTTGAATACTTAGACACTGATATCTGTTGCATTTATGGTCATTATAAGTACAGAAGCTGATAAGAGCAGTATAAGTTTTCTTGGTTTTTGTGGGTTTTGGCTTTTTGGAGGGCAATCGGTGTTAAGTGACTTGTCCAAGGTCACATGGCTAGGTTTTGTGTTAAGTGTCTGAGGCTGGATTTGAACTCAGGTCCTCCTGACTCCAAGGCATGTGCCCTATGCACTGCACCATCTAGCTGCCTGTAATGGAAATGCAAATTTAAAGATCTTCTCTGCCCCTAGCTTAAGTGCACCTGGAGCCTGTGGTGGGAGGCTTGTTTTTCAGGAAAGCCCACACCTTGATACTTTGTGATTGGGCAGTGGGTCCAGAAGGTTGTTACATTCTCTGAGCCAGGAGAAGGCTATATAAACCCTTAGGAGAGGCTTTGCTTTGGGGCTCACTTTGAGAAGTGTTGTGTGATTTGACCAGATGAGACTCTGGGAAGCTGTTGTTGAGAGCCCCCGGCTTTGAAAACCCAGATGTTGATGCTTCCCTCTCTGGTAACTGTGATTTGGTATTGATATAATGGTAGGACAGTTTGGAAGCCTGTCTGATCTGTAAGTTCTGTAACTCTGAAGTTCGGGGTGCTAACCTTTTTCCCTTGAAGTAGGTAATGTATGTTTGTTTGATTAAAGTAAGCTTGTTAACCCATTTTGAGTTGCTTTCCTTTTGAAAAGCAGATCTAAGAACCTGTGTTGGCAGTCACCCTGGGGATATTGGGGTGCTTGCCGCTACACTGCCCCAGAGCAGTAGAAGTATTGAATCCCTAGATCACTGGTGTGTAGGCATGCACACTGTGAGTGCTCATCCATATTTGTTCTCTTATTTTACTTTGTCAAGTTTAGATAGTTTCTCTAATAGCTAGGTTTGCTAAAGATAAAAAAATCTAGAGAAATCAACCTTAAATGTCTAATCCCTTCAGGATCCTTGTCTGGGCTTTTTTCCAAAATATATTTTTTTTATTTTTTAAAGTATAAACTGCTTCTATTAGTGAGGGGTGAGTTTATGCCATGCCCTATGTGTGGTGGAGATCTACTAGAGGAATTTCCCATGTCTTACATGTTGCAGAGATCCATTAGGTAATTTTCACTTGGGAGTTTAGTTTCTCAGACAGAAATGAGGAGATGATTTTCAGGTCCCCAACTCTTATAGAGAAGTGTCCATGTGATTGAGGAACTCTTTCTGCATCAGAGCTTCCCACTGATAAACCAAGGCTCATTCCTTTTTTTCCCCCTTTATTGTCTTTAAGCTGAGGTAGGTCTTGACAAAGGTAGTAATCTGTGAGAATATTGTAAAATATTGTTTGTGTAATACTCTAAATAGATCTGTAGCAAACATAGAAACTGAGGGGAAGGACATAACCCCTGAGCCAAAGCAACAGTTGCTACAGTCCTCTGTAAAATGGAATGAGGGATATGATGGATTAAATGAATAACAAAAGAGACATGCATGGTTTACTCATGGGACAGTGAAATATTTGGGCCAAAAAAAGACATTGGAAAGTAATAACCTGTAACAATGTACTAGAAGGACATTGACAGAGGGCACAGGATCAATAGAATATTAAGAGATGATATTTAGAAGGTGAAATTGGGAGGTGAGAGAGGAATATAATGAGAGGAGGCAGGAAGAGACAGAATGCAGTAAATTATCTCATAGAGAAGAGGCAAGGGAAAACTATTACAATGGAGGGGAAGAACAGAAAGGCAAAAGAAATTATCAAGGAAAGTTGCCCTGATGTTTTAGAACTAAAAGTTAAAATAGAGGTTGAAAGAATCCACTGATCACCTCCTGAAAAAGATCCCAAAAAGTAAACTTGTAGGAATATTATATTCAGGTTCCAGAGTTCCCAGATCAAGGAGAGAACATTACAAGCAGACAGGAAGAAACAATTTGAATATTGTGGAAACACAATCAGTATAACACAGGATCTGGCAGCTTCTACACTGAGGGATTGTAAGGTTTGGAATATGATATTCCAAAGATCAAAGGAGCTGGGATTAAAACCAAGAATCATCTACCCAGCAAAGCTGAGTATGATGTTTCAGGAGAAAATAGGGTCACTCAATGAAATAGAAGACTTTCAAGCATTCTTGATGAAAAAAACCAAAGCTGAATAGAAATTTTGACATTCAGATACAAGAAGCAAGAGAAGCATGAGAAGGTAAACAAGGAAAAGAAATCATAAGGAACTTATCAGAGTTGAACTATTTACATTCCTACATGGAAAAGCCATAATTGTACCTTATGAAACTTTTCTGAGTATGAGGATAGTTGAAAAGAACATAAATGTATATACATGTATACGTACATATATATGTCTATATAGGAGAGTATATGTGCATATGAATACATATGTGAGTGTGTGTATATATGTGTATAGGTATATATAGATAGAGTTCACAGGATCAATTGAACAGGAAGGGATGATATTTAAAAGGTGAAATTGAGTAAACTATCTCATGTAGAAGAGGCAAGGGAAAACTGTTACAATGGAGGGAAATAATAGGAAGGGAAAAGGGAATGGGTCAACCTTATTCTCATTGAATTTGGTTTAGGGAGGGAATGACACACACAGTAAATAGGGTATCTCACCTTACAGGAGAGTAGGGGGGAAGGGGATGAGAAGGGAGATGATGGAAGGGAGGGTAGGCTGGGAGGAGGGAAGTTGGAAGCACATACTTTTGAAAAGGGACAGAGTCAAAATAGAGAATAGAACAAGCTGGGGGGAGGGGGGGGCGGGATAAAATGGAGGGAAATATAGTGAGTCTTTCACAATATAGCCACTATGGAAATGTTTTGCATAGCTACACATGTACAACGTATATTGAATTACTTATCTTCCCAGTAAGGGTGGGTGACAAGGGAGGAAGGGAAAGAATCTGGAATTCAAAGTTTTAAAATCAATTATTTAAAAAATTATCATTATTATTATGATTATTATTATTACTATTATTTTATATGAAACTAGGAAATAATATATACAGACACTGGAGTATAGAGATCCATACTGCAGTACTGGAAAGTGGGAGGGGGTGTGGGGCAGGATATAGGAGACAGCAAGTTCGGAGAGGTGGGTATAAGTGGGATCACTATTTTGGAGTGGTAGGTAGGGGAAAGACAGGGAGAAAATTTGTAACTCAAAATCTTGCAGAAATGAATGTTGTTATAAACAAAAAAAAGAATTCTGAGCTCTCTCTTTCAAGAAGGTTTTTAGAGAACAGACATATAGGTACAGTTTAAAATTTTCCAAAGATTCATTGAAGCCTCTCATCCCTGAGTAGAGCAGTAGAGAACATGCCAAAGATTAATGGAGAGTTTAAGTTGCCCTCCCCAATCTGTCAAAAGGGAGGAAGCATACTAAATTTATCAAGGACCCCTCTGACAACAGCCCTGAGGCACCCTGAAGCCCACACCTTTAAATAAGTAAATAGATGTCTCTCCAATACAAACCCCTAAATCCACAATTGTGGTTTGTAGGGGTGAGGAGAAGAAAATAAAAACCTCTACACCAGGCATTTACACCTTTACCTGTAGTTAAAAAGGAAGCTACAGCTAAAACCATTTAGCTACCACATATGGAAATTATTACCTAAGTTGCTTTACTGTTTAATGCTAAAAATTTTCATCCAGAATTAGTTATAACTTTTTCATTGATTTTCTTCATAGAGGTTTGATGATCTATGAATCTTAGAACTCTTTTGCTTACAGGGAATATACTTTTAAAATTAGTATGCTTTTTAGGAGGCCTACTAAAATCTGATTCCCACAACAATTTATAGTTAAGTTAACATAAAGTGGAATGGATTTCACTGTTTTGATCTCAATGTATGCTCATTCCACAACCTAAGCAAGACTTAAGTAGTGTCTGAATTTATTATAGGTAAAAGATCCAATTTCTGTAGTATCTCTTTTTCCAAAATGAATACAATCAGAAGATAAAGAAGCTTTGTGGTACAAGGATGTATGTTTACTATTCAGTGGTAAAGTTACTTCAAAAAACAAAAGAAAAGGGGGAGACAGGGGCAGAACACCCTGTAATAGACCAAATATATGTGGAAAGACCTGGCCACAAATACCTGGAATGGTCCTGGAAGGGGCCTGGGATGGTAACTACTTGGGGGAAAGGGTATGTTTGTCTTTCCCCAGGTGATGAAGCCTCTCCAATCTAGATCCCACAATGGCATGCTCAGGTGTTCACAGAGCCCTCAAAGTATGCATCTGAGGCAACAAACACACTGCTGATGCCCTTCCAGAAAGAAAAGATGCCCCTGCAACAGAATGACCCACATGAGAGTGAAGAGCTGCCTAATCCTGCTAATGATGAGGGGGATAGCAATAGGTTATACAGGGGCCCCAATCTATGAACAGAGTCCCTGCTATTTAGTCTGGAAGGAATTCATTTAGGCACAAGCAAATTTGAAGTCAGGATTGTAAGAGTTTATTGTTATGCTTTACAGTGGGCAGGGGTTCTTAGGGAACCTGCAAGTTTAAAGAAGTCATAGGTATAGTTTTTAAGGAGTCAGAACAGTAAATCAGATGTCAACTATGCTAACTAGGTAAGGGTGGGATTAGGGAGGAGTTAAGGAGTGGTCAGTGTTTAAAGGAACATGAATTTTTAATTTCAACTGCCCATAATTCACTGGGAAATAGCCCAAGGTGGGGCGGGGCTACCTGGAGGTGTGGTTTTAGGCTTGAAATGTCTCTAAGTCAGCTAGGGGTCAGGGCTGACTGAGAAGTACCCAGTCTGCCACCTATCAGCGTCATGTTTGACAAGATGGATGTTAGGAACCAAGGCTAATGGAGACTCAGTATGTGTATAATTGGCTAAGGAGTTAACTTAAGGATAGTGCATTGAAGGATTCATAGATGCATCTGGCCACTCTACTAGGGGAGATAACTTTTGCCTAAGCTAAAATGTTTATAGATGGTTTGGTGAAGGATTCATAGGTGTAGCTTGTTATTGTTCCAAGCAGAAACAAGCAGTCCATGAGTTGTTGCTGGGCAGAGTGCTGGCAGGGGGAAGGGGCAGAGTTACTGGTCTGAGGCTGGGGAGGGGGAAATGTGATTTTACAGACTGGTTTTACAAATTGATTTTACAAACTGATGTTACAAATTGATATTACAAACATAGACCCCAAGCACCCCATCACTAACATCACTCACCCTGAATAAGCCAACACCAAGATAAGCACAGCAGAGGGAGACCAAGAACAACAAAAATGCAATGGGATTTATGAAAAGCTATTGCAGCCACTGACAGATATAAATAATCATCAAGGACATACATGTACAAACGATACAGTTTATACCCATTTGGCTGTTTGTCTTTTCTGTCAACTCACCCCACCTCAGAGAACATTATGGAATGTCACTTGTGTTCTATGTCAACTTGCACAATGTATGAACCACACTATTGTTGGGAATAAGATTGTACCTCAAACTCCTTTTGCCCTTCAAGTAGTGTTGGGTCATTTGATAGTCCTTCTGATTAAATGCTTATGCAACTGGCAATAAGGGGACAGTGAAAGAGGAGTATTTTGTGTTTTGCTTGCACCTACTATTGTGTCCTCAATGATTCTTGTAATATCCATTGCCTCTCTGCAGACAGAGACCAAGACACTGGATTTGTACATGGTTAAATATGTTACTTTCACCTGATTACATTGTGTCTCTTTGCACTTTGAATAGTTCCCTATGTTGCTAGTATTGGACTTGAGCTCTGCATGGAATCACCACTGACCTGCACTACCCATGCTGGCAACAGAAAAAAGGAGGCGATATTAAGGACCACAGGCTAGTGGGACTCTGACCCTGATGGCTGAATAAACCCCCTGAGGTGAAGGGCTTGCTGCCAGGCCTGGATCAGCTCCAAATCCCCCAGGAAAAGAGCTCAAGCACACAAGTGTGAGGATTGGATCCTTGAGAAAAAGCATGGTGTTTATGGCCCATGCCTGGGAACACTGAAGTGTGCAATGTCCACAGGGGAAAGCCATTAGGAAATGTCCTATGAAAGGCTTGCACTTAAGACAATAAAGAAGACTCTATTTTCCACCACTCTTTCCGTTCTCATCTCTCTTTTAACTCACCCTCTCACAGACTCTGGCTAGACAGCACTCTCATTCCTGCTGGGGAATAGCAGGGCTCCCAATTCTCTCTCAGCCCTGTTCCAGGACAGCAGGGCTCCCCACATTTTCTCAGCTCTGACATGGAAGGCAGGGTTCCCCTAACTTGGCCTGCCATATTTTCTTACCCTAGATCTTACAGAACGTAGTACTTGAATCCTTCCATGATCCTTCTCTCTTCAGAGATCCTCAATCAAAACAGTGTAATCAGGGTCATTTGTTGGCTCTAGCAAACTCCTTCTTGAGTTAAATGTGATCTCTATTTAATCTGACCAAACCAAAAGAGCATATATGATGTAGAGAATGTCTGTTTTATATTTTGCAACCTTTTTTTTCCTGACTCTTCCTCTTCTCTATTTTATACCATTTTTTCCTATTCCCTTCTTGTTAAATTCTTACTCTTCCCACTGTCATCAGGCATCTTACCTATGTCCAACAACTACATCTTATTTGAGGTTGTACTATGAACTGGTTAAACCTGCCAGAGGCATTTATAATGATTTTAGTCCGAGCCTTGTTATATGAGGAGTTCCAGATAGAGAGAGGGTAAGTTAATCTCTGGGTTAGCTCTGGTTAGAGAGAAGATATATTTCCTAGGTTAAGTCAGGGTAGAGTTGCATTTTCTTTGATGGTACACAGTCAGAAAACTCTGTTGACTCTCACAGCAGTGGGTAGTACATCTAACCTGAGGAATCGGAACTACTTACGCACTGGGCTTTTAAGCCTTGTGTGACTAGGAAGCTATGTCAATGATTCTAACTTGAGATTCTTGGTTCATTTCACTACTAAATATGATTTAGTTGCCTTTTTTAGGGCTGAAATATTCGATGTGAAGGGAATCTTCTCATCTTTGGGGGAAATGCTTGGTGGATTTCTAGCTGTGTAATAGGACCTACTACCATGGGTCCCAGCCAGAGTAGAAGTAGATACTACTCCTATAAGTCAGACAGGGATGGGGAACCTGTGACCTAGGTCATCAATTGTGGCTTTTGACTGAATCCAAACTTCACAGAACAAATCCCCTGAATAAAAGAATGAGTTCTGTAAAATATTAACTCAGTCAAAAGCCCACACCCAAGGGCTTACAAGACTATTAAACCTTCAGGTTCCCCACCCCTGATTTAGTACCAGTCTTTCTCTTGAGCTGTGGCTGCTAGCTCTCTCCAAAAACTTATTGCACATCTCTACCTAGATGGCAAATCAAACTCAACATGGTGAAAAACTGAACTTCTTGTCTTGTCCCTATACCTGGTCCCATCGACAATTTCATTTCTCTTGACAGCTCTATCATTCTCTTTGTCACTCAAAATTTCTTTTCAATATTTAGTATGCTTTTTTAGGAGGCCTACTAAAACCCTGATTGCCTCAACAATTTATAGCTAAGTTAACATAAAGTGGAATGGATTTCACTGTTTTGATCTTAATGAACGCTCATTCTGAGAGATCTGAAAGGGTAAACAGAAAAGTTTATTTATAAGGATCAAGCAGGAGTCACAAGGGGGATCATAGTTGTGGTACAAACTCTGGAGAGTAGAAAGGTGAGTTAGCATAGAATAGCCATGGAAAGTACTAACCAGTCTAGAGTTAAAATGATAATTGGTTTCATCTAATGTCTGTGTTTGAGATATCACTTATTTATGATGATGCCTTTCTCATCACCCTTCTTCTTATTCAAGGATATTGATATTCATTTGACCTAGCCAAATAAATAGTAAGAGAGCCCAGTCATTCTGATTGTAATTAGCAAATGAAGTACTGTTCCTGTGTTCTCTTGGTTTGGCTGTTACTCTGTCTTGAGAAACAGAAAAGGAAAGGGAAAGATGTGCCTCAATGTGTAGTATTATAGAGAAAAATGATGACAAGAAGTGGAAAAGAATTTGTGGTTCACAAGAGGAAATGATCTTGATTGGTAGACCAAGGCAGAATATTTCCCATAGGACAAATATACCTTGGTAGCATGGGGGGTCCAACATGGGAAGGGGAAATAGTTTATGTTATCCAAGGTGTTGGCTACCATCATCATGGTGTTCTGAACTTGAAAGTAAGATTAAAAGTCTAATGGGTAATGAAGAGTAAGGGAGTAAGAAAGGTATATTGTTTCAGTGTAGAGAACGGCTGATTTAGTTTTTCTTGCTTCTTAACAGGATCTTGCATTAAAACATGTTGGATAAACTATGGCAGACTGGACTCTTCTCAGCAATGCAGTGATATAAGTCAGTCCCAAAAGATTCATGAAGGAGAGAGATGCCTACATCCAGAGAAAGAACCAGAAAGAACTGAGCTTGAATCAAGCAAAATACTTGATCTTTTACTTTTAATTGTTTGGTTTTATTTCCTCTTTACCATTTTTCATTCCAACTAGTACAATACGCCTTTGTAACCTGACTAATGTCTAATGTTAAAGTATTTGCAGATCCTATACTGGACTATATGCCTTCGTGGGGGGTGGGGAAAGGGAGGGAAGGGAAATTGGACACTCAAGGAACTATGGATTTGAATCCTGTAAAATAAACAAATTAATAAAAAATAAAATAAAACAACATGTTGGATACATAAATAAAAGCATCTTTAAAATGTGACTGATTGGAACTCTTACTAATTGAATTTCCTAGAAAATGGGTGATGCTTGAAACTATGGTCATCAATCAAGAACAAAACTGTATTAGTGACCATTTGAGATAGGCTTGTCACGGTTCAAGGGCCTTCTTGATAACCAGCAACTACGAATTCAATTCAGTTCAACCTGACATTCTCTGGGAACGATACCTATTCTGCCTCCTCTCCCCACCCCAAGAACTTCTTCAGAGCAAGCTACATACTGTGGTTTCCTGACCAAGCTCCCACTCCTCTGCCTGCTCTTGCTTGCTCTAACACAAACCTTCTAGGGCCTCATAGAACAAAATATCACCACTTGCCATTAGCTTGAACCTCAGGGGAGGATCTAAGCAGTCTAATCCTGTGCCTTCCTCAGTGTGCTTTTCTCTAACCCTGATACCCTGATATTGAGCCTGGACTTGATCCTCAACAACTGTACTCTCCCATGTCCTTTACTCACCTTATCCCAATAATTCTGACCCAGGTTCCAATGTGCAAACTCTCTTCCTTATCCCTAACCTGACTTTTCTGCATACCTATCCAGCTCTACCCCATGCCCAACACTAAGGTTCCATTCAAGACTGGCTAAACCCTTTCACTATGGCCTTTGCAATGCTTGCTGCTTCATGAACAAACAATCTTTCACATGATATATTTTTATTTCTCCTTCTTTCTTCTGACCCTCAATCAGCCCTAGCTTCCTGATGATGATACTACTTCTCCCTCTACCTTTTCCAGAACTGGCTCCTCTTTATGACTCCTAACTCCTAACATGCCAAGGGCATGGGAATGCTCCTTGCTCCTCCTTTTACTTCTAGATCCTCCCTCTACCACCTCACTAAGTGACTTCTCCCTTTTTGAGGTTCACGTTGTCTCAATATGATATGAGAATGTGGATACTGGTGGTTGTTTTTGTTCAATGTCCAGGACATTCTCCTTTCTTTCTCAGTGAGTTTTGTGCTTGACTTATTGTCTTACTCTTCACCTTAACTCTTGCCCTCCTCCTAGAGAATATCAACAGACACAATGATAATCCCTCAAATACCTTAACTCCTAAATTCTTTAATCTACTAAATTCCCATGACTGACCTGTACTTCCACTCCACAGCAGTTATATACAGCCAGCATCATATCCTTGCACTTGCCATCATCCATGACCATTCCATTTTCTTGTGCAAGAACTCTGAAATTCTTTTATCTAATAATCTTTTATCATTCTATCTTTTCCTATGACTTATAACACTGTTATTTTTTATATTGTGACCTCCAGTAGTGCCACTTCTAAATTCTTTCCTAGGTCATTATCTCTGCACTTACTGCCCTTCTCTCAGCCTCTTGGTGAACCAACCCAATTCCATACTACTTTCCCTCTCAAATCCCTTGCTTCTTTGTCCTGTTGGCAATGACATATTGCCAAGCCTCTCCCCTAGAATATTTACACCCTTGTTCTCTGTTCATGTTCTGCCAAAGAGTACTTAAGAAAATCATGAGCTCCACACTGATTGTATGCACCACAATTCATGTTATCTAATTTCAACTTCCTTTTATACCTCCCTAATTAATTCACTATTCCATACAGCAGAGCAGCTGTTACAAACCTTTTCAGCTATCCTTAAGCTTCCCATGGGGCCCCAGACCTTACCCTCTTAGCTGAGAACCTCACCTCAGAATTCGTTGAAAAAAGGTGAGTCCACTAACCAAGGAGATATCATCTTTATGTCCATGATTCCATATATATGTCTTATTCCAGAACTTTAGTCTCACATCACTGATTGTTTAACTGTCATTGTATTGTCTGACTGTATGACAAGTCCACCATATTTTCTCTTTCCTTCAAGAAAACATATAAATACATATACAAAATACAATATATACATAAACACACATAAACACACACATTTTGTTTTAACACATCAATAAATTTCCAATAACAATCCCTTCATAGTACTTTCCCATTAGAAAAAAAAGCTGTGCAAAATTTCCCAAGATAGTGATTATGCCTATTGGTTCATGTAACTTATCATTATTTTGATTTGTTTCTAACAGAAAAGAATGTGTATGAGTTTTAGCTTTAGGATTTTGCAACCAGCATTGCTCATTGTATTTTACTTGAGTTTTGTAGCCTTTTTAGTGTTAGTCACATTTAACTACACCTCAGTTGCTCTATCTATACGTAATCATACACACATGTATATGTATGTTCGTATATATATTCATGTACACACATATATGTATATACACACATATATTTAGGTTCTGCTTTCTTTCCATTTTGCATATCGTCCTTTTTTTTGTGGTATGCTCTGGTCCTCATAAAATGCTAAGAAACCTGGAGGAAGGGGCCCAGAACATTGAGTAGATCCCATATGTAGAATTAGAAGAAGACAGAAGGAGCACAGGGGAGAAGGTCAGGATGTATTGTGATGTGCATCACTCGAGGAAGCACACACATGACTGAGACCCAGATTTAGTAAAATATTGAAGTAAAATAATTAGGGTGCACCGTCAATTTTGTTTTCCTAAAAAATATGCTTTTGTAGAATGAATTCATTCACAAGACATTTCATAAATGGAATTTATTATAGGCTCTTTCCATCTGATGCTGTTAAGTATATGGCCTTGCTACACAAGCAGTAAACTGCATCCTTAGGGCCCCCTGGACATTAAATAAAACATCCAGAGGATGGCTAGGTGGTGCAGTGAGTAGTACAGCAGCCCTGGAGTCAGGAGAACCTGAGTTCAAATTTGACCACAGTCACTTAATACTGAGTAGCCATGTGACCTTAAGCAAGTCACTTGACCCCAATTGCCCTTCCTTCCCCCCTCGAAAAAGAAAAAAAATTAAAAATAAATTTAAAAAAACATAATATTAAAAAAATAAAAAATAAAACATCCAGGTAAGGGACTCTAACACACCTCTCATAATAAAATTTTGGTATCTTTTGTTTTTACATAGCCCAAAGAAGCTCTCTCCCAGAGACCTATCCTTTTTAACAAATAATACTCTTTAGAAAAGTCAAAGAGAAAAAAATTCAGCAAAACCAATCAATAAATATACAAAAATTATGACATTAAATGTAACATTCCACATCTATAAACCCTTCACCTTTACAAAGAAATGATGGGAGATTCCTTTTTGTTTCACTTCTTTTAGGGCAAGGTTGTTCTTTGTAATTTTATAATCATTTTTGCTTGATTTGTGGTTGTTCTATTTACTTACAATTTGTGTATTATTATTTTCTTATATCTGCTTAGGCACATTGAATTATTTCATGTAACTACATTTCTCTATATTTATCATATTCTTCATTTCTTATAGCACATTGATAGTCCATTACACTCATGTACCATAGTTGTAGCCCTTCTCTAGCTAAAGGACACCTACTTTGTTTCTAGTGATTTGCTATCATAAAAAGTGTTGCTATAAAAAGTTTGATGTGTATGGAGCCTTACTTTTCTTTCTTCTTTTTAATTAATGGTCTCCTTTGGGAATATGTATAGCAATGGAATCTCTGAGTGAAAAATTCAGGACATTTTTGTCTTTTTATTTGCCAGTTTCTAATTGTTTTCCACAATGATTGAACTAATCTATAGCTCTGTCAACAATGCATTAGTTTGCCTACTTTTCCACAACACTCTTTGTGACTATTCCCATGTTTTTGTTCCCTTGTTAATTTGTTGGTTGTTAAGTGAAATCTCAGTTGTCTAACACACGTTTAATGCATAATGTCAAAACTGTCTGGGGATTCCAATGGCACTGTTAGCTGGTAAGTTTGCATTGAAATGCCATTATAAATTTAACAAGGAAGCATGTAGCTAAGATATTTTAGTAGGAGTATGAATGGTGACATCTGTTAGATAATTGTTAGCTGCAGTGGCTTAACTCTTTGGTGCTACTAGGTGACTTTGGTTTTTGCAGAATAAAAGTCATAGTCAAATATACCTCAAGGATTCAGATAGATGTTGTCTGGACGCCTTGGCTGGCTCTCCTCATGTAAACATCTCTGTACTTCTAAGGTTCAGAGAGGACGAGAGAAAGAGAGAGAGACACAGAGATGGTTAAGAAAGCCTTTTAGATATACTTTATACTTAATGAACATCTAATTATATTCTATGAGTATGATGTGCTTGGTTAATGGAACTGAAATAATCTCTTTCAATGCAGTGTGACCTACTTGGATACTAATCTGATTTCTGTATATGGCCCTATATGACACAGGCTGAAGAAATTCTTGCTTGTTGCTTTGCCATGGATTATATTGCAACCCCAATTATTGCTTGTTTCATCAGAGCCAGGTAAACTTCTTGGACCTGGAAGGATTATGATGGAGCCCATACATGTACAGGACATACAGAATTGACTTCTTTCAATTAAGCCAATACATTCTGGGGGAAAAATAATACAGAGTTCGTTCCAAAATCACAGAATTTGAGAATTGGTAAGGACCTCAGAGGCCATGAAAGAATAGCTACCATAACATTCCTGAAAACCCAAATAGTGTCTCCAGTTTCTGCTTGAAGACCTCCAAGGAGGTGGAGTGGGGCACTATTTCTCTAAGCAAGATAGCCATCACTTTTAGACAGTTCGGTTTGGCAGTTTTTCTTGAAGTCAAGGCAAAATTGGCCTCTTCATGCCTTTCACCTGTATCAGCTTCTGCCCTCTGGTGCCAGACCCTTCCCTCACATGATAGTTCTACAAATACCTGAATGCAGATACTATTAGCTCTCTGAGAGTAGTTTTCTCCATGTTAAAATGCCACTTCCTTTAAGCTATATTCATATGTCATAAATTCAAGGCCTTTCACTGCCCTGGTTGTTCTTCTCTTGACATTCTCCATCTTATCAATATCCATCTTTTTTTTAAGCAACTGGGGCTAATAACTTGCTCAAGGTTACATGCCTATAAATTATAAATTACATAAATGTGTGCATGCTAATTTTCTGAGGCCAGAAACAATCCCGGGTCCTCCCGACTACAGGGCTGGCACTCTTACTCACTGCACCACCTAGCTGCCCCTATCAATGTCCTTCTTAAATCATGTTGCCATGATTTAAGTACTACTGAACTGAATACAGTATTTTGGATGAAATGTGCCAAGGGCAGAGCACATTGGCATTATTACTTCCCTATTCCTTGGAACTGTGCCCATTCCTGATGCAGGCCCAACTTGCATCAACATTTTTGGGAACTTGCATTCTACTAACATCCCTATATCCTTTTCAGAACAACCAATGTCTATTCCAGAATCTAAAACATGTTGAACTGCTAGAGAAGGGGGGATACACAAATAAGACATGGTGTATACACTTAGTGTGTTACAGATGACAGGGGCTTGGTGCATCCAAGAGAGCCTTCATGGCTGTGTCTTTACCATAACACAGAACTGAGTTCAAATATGGCATCAGATGCTTACCATCTGGGCAGCCCTGACTAAGTTATTTAACTTCTCTCTGCCTCAGTTTCCCCACTTCTAAAGTGGGGATAATAATTAGTACCTACCTCTCACCATTGTTGTGAAGATTAAATGAGAGAATATTTGTAAAGTGCTTTAACACAGTGCCTGGCACATAATAAATGCTTGTTTCCTTCCTTCTTCTGGTCCAAACTCTCAGGAAATAATTCTTGTTTCAACCAGAGAAGTCCCATTCCTCATGGAATGTTCAGGGATCAGTTCATAGTAGTGACTGTACTGAAATTTTTTGGTCAGAGCTAGCACAGTACAACAGGAATTAATTATCTTCGTGACAATCTCATGGTAATCATGAATCAAATTAATCTGTTCTTTGTGGCTGGTTTTGTAACTGTTAGTTCAAGAAATGCATTTGTCAGCCCCAGGCTGAACTCTCTTACAAAGACTTTTTTTTCTTTTTTAAATCCACAACCTCCAGTCTAAGCTGTATAATACTGCCCTAATCTATATCAGTATATGTTTGAAGGGTGTTATTGGAGAACCCTAACTGGGAAAGGGTTTATGGGAAGTCATCAGGCTTGAGAACTTGGTAGAGTTTAAGCTCCCTTCTGACAGGTGGTATCCCGGGATAGGTCAAAGATGGTTCAGTCACCAACACCTTTCATGTTGGACTCTGGTCAGCTCAGATGTCTAAAAAGGGTTTACTGAACCTCAGAGCCGACTTGCACACCATGCCAGAGGTGAGAGAAGGAACATCATTAGTTTCCTGTTGTCTTTTGCACAACAGGATATATCAGATGAGGTCTATTTAGTTTAATTTAATGATATTCTAACTATTTAATAAATGATATTATACACATTGGGAGATTTCAGCTCAATGAGTTGGATTATTTCCTTAATATGCATATAAATACATGAAGTAGAATCCTGATTTACATAATGGAATATACTCCTGGAAAAAAAAGGCAAGTAACTTGAAACCATGTATAGAATAGGACACCTTTTTGCTCTGGGGTCCTTAGCTGTCTCTGGATTCCCTGTGGAGGGTTATGAGTAACAAATTAATGTTTATTACTAGCTCAAGTCCAGATCATGAAGGAAACATGAACTGAGCAGTATAGTACTTAATTGCAGCATCACATGCACCCCTTTCCCATGTGTAGCTCCCAGAAAAGCTGTCCCAGGTCTGAGATACTCCATAGGTCTATATCTACCCCCACAATAACTCAGTAGCCACCATAAGTTTATTCCCATTTAGTTGTTAGCCAGAAAACACAGCTGGTTCAAACAAAAACATTTAACAATACAACACAGCAATAAAAGTAGCAATCAGACATTAGATTCCTAAACATGGGACTTGCCATCAGTGAAAAGACTAGAGATGTGTTTATGTCACACATAGAGGCCCACGGGGTCAGAATTTATGTGGAATTACACACATATAAAGAACATATGTGACTGGGGTATGCTTATGGAGGGGTAAATCAAGCCTTCAGTGTTGTAGGACCATTGGTGAAATTGTCAACCTTCTCTCTCTGGATGCTACTGCTTGCAGGACCTGCCCTTCAGCCCCGAGTCTTCCCTCTGTTCCTCCCATCCCTCTTCCTCTTTAGTGATTTTCAACTCCCCAGTGATTCTTCTGTTTAAGGTGGAAGGTCTGTGACATTTTCACTAGTGGATAATCTTCTGAAATCCTTAAGCTGGAAAGAAGGGACGGTCTCTCTAAGGATGTTCTAAGCACTACGTGAAGCTCATTCTCAGCATAGTTAAGAGCTACTTCTACAACTGAGTCTCTCTTGGTGAGAGTCACTATTTCCCCCAGCAGTTCACTAATGTTGGTAAATATTTCAACGCATTTTTTAAATGCTAGAAAAGTAATCATTTTATTTATTTATTTTTGCTTTCTGGAGGGCACTTGGGGTTAAATGACTTGCCCAAGGCCACACGACCACGTGTGTGTGTGTGTGTGTGTGTGTGTGTGTGTGTGTGTGTGTGTTAAGTGTCTGAGTTCATATTTGATCTCAGGTCCTCCTGACTCCAGGGCCGGTGCTCTATTCACTGTGCCACCTAGGCCCCCCAATAATAATCATTTTAGGTCAGCTTTTTTATGTAGTTTTAAAAAAATGATTAGAAATAATTAGAATATATTATAATTACAATAATTGGAAAACCTGTTGTCCAATCACAGCCTGCAGGAACAGAGGAAAAGCATCAGTGGATCCCTGCAGTAAATTCTGGGTCATCTGAAATGAAAAGAACTTTTAGGGAAAGTCTCTCTTGTTGGGGGAAGGAACTGCAGGTCCTTTGTCTGGGTGGAGAGGATAAGGAAAGAGCTAATTGTGCTACTAACTTCCTTTCAGCCTGATTTATGGAGACTGGAGATTTGGAGATTTGCAGTCATCTTTTGGTGGTTTTCAGGGATTTGTTTTGTTGAGTCTAGGGATATCATAGTTCTGTTCAGACACGTGGGTGTAGGGAGACCATTACAGAATCATCCATGAAACCATTTTTCTTTTCAGTCTAGCCCAAATGCTATCTCCCTCTTTAGTATGTTGTTTATGACTGAGAACTGTCTTTCAGTAATAGCAAAGAATTAGAAACAAAGCAAATGTCCATTGATTAGGAAATGACTAAACAAATTATGGTACATGAATCTAATAACAGTTAATGTATTATTTTGCTACAAGAAATGGTGAATATGGAGAAGAGGAAGAACAATATGGACAAAATGAAATAAGGAGAATCAGGAAAGCTCTAAATACATTTTTTGTCTTTCAGTCATTTCAGTCATGTCTGACTCTGTGACTCCGTTTAGAATTTTTATGGCAAAGATATAGGAGTGGTGTCCCATTTCTTTCTCAATTCATTTTACAGATGGAAACCTGAGGCAAACAGTGTTAAGTGACTTGCCCAGGGACACACAGTTAATAAATGTCTGAGGTCAAATTTGAACTCTGGTCTCTCTGACATCAGGCCTAGGGCTCTGTCCACTGTATCACCTAGCTGCCCTGTATATACAATAACTATGATATTAATGAAAGAATTTTAACTGAATGGTTTCAAGTTATAACTAAGCTCTTTCTAAAGAAGAACCATGAGAACCAACTTCTTTGGAGAAGGGGGGACCATGAGTATGGAACACTGCAACTAATGTTAACATTTTAAAATTAATATGTTGGCTAATATTCTTAACTTTCCCCCCACTCTCTTTTTATAATAAACAATGGTTTTCTGAGAGGGCAGGAGGTAAGGCAAGAGTATGTTGGGAAATCTAGATGAAATAAAAGCAAAAGATAACAATAAAATTTTATTTTTTTAAAAACAGTCCGTCCTGTGCATCAATCACATTATGATTCATTTCTTCTTCAAACTGATCTGTGCTTCCTGATGCAAATCTTGCATCCAGGAAGGTAGTCAGAGGATTTTGACCTCCTTTCATTTTCTCTGAGTGACAGTCTTCCTACCTCAGTCATTGTTGGCAGTAACACTGGACTGGGAAATCTGCCATGTTTGTTCAGTCATTCTCCAATTGATCAACATTACCTTAATTTCTAGGTTTTTGCCACCACAAAAGAGCTTATAAATATTTTTCTACACAGAGGGCCTCTTCCTCTTTCTTTGAGTTTAAGCCTCATGCTGGTTAGCTGGGTGAAAGGACTGTTTAATAACTTTTTATGATCATTCCAAATTGCTTTGTAGAGCAATTGAACCCATTCATAGCTCCACCAGCCAAGCATTGATGCACTTCTTTTCCTACAGCTCCTCTAACCCTTGCCTTTTTTTGGTCATCTTTGTCAATCTGATGGATGTTAGGTTGAATCTCAGAATTACTCTAATGTGCTTTTATCTAATTTTTAGTGAATTAGAACATTTTTAAAATTAGACTGCATGTTACTTGGTTTTCTTCACTTGAAAGCCATGTATTTGTATCCTTATACCATTCTATCAATTAGAAGAATAGCACATTCTTATCAGTTGGAATCAGTTCCCCATATATCTTGGAAATAAGGCCTTTATGAGAGAAACTTGGCTTTTAATTTTAGTTTTATTTGGTTAGGTTGTATAAAAACCTTTTGAGTTTTTATAATCAATATTATCCATTTTATCTTCTGTGATCCTCTCTATCCCTTGTTTGAGGGTGAAGTCTTCTTTTATCCATAGATCTGATTAATTTGTTTATGATATGATCTTTTCTGTTTAGATCACATGCCCATGCTTACCTTGATATAAGGTGTGAGGTGTTGGTAGAAACCTAATTTCCTTAATATCCATATATCTTCATAATCCAGTTCCCTATCTGGTATGCAGTGATGAAGATGATACCTGTTCCAAATATGGGGTGTGGTTTGTAAATGTGCAGAGCAATGAGATTGGGAAATAATTGCTTACTTTGGCCTGAACACTCTGTTCTTGAAAAGAATTGTGTAAATAAGCCTAGAAAGAAATTGCTAGGGTAAAGAATTTTATTTCATTCTATCCAATGACATGCTCAGACCTGAGCATTAGAGAAATTCTTTTTGCAGTTGCATAAAAAATGAATTGGAGAGAGGAGAGATTAGAGGAAGTGAGATTTATTGGGATCCTTAGTTTAGTTCAATCACATAATGAAGGCATGACCTAGGATGGTATTAGTGGGAGTAAAGAAAAGGGATGTAAAGAAAACTGTTGTGGAGGTCAAGCCAGCAGGATTTATTTATTTTTTAAGAGTGTGGAACAAGAGATTTCAGACCTTGGTGATAGTATTTTCTGGCCTGAGAGTGCCATGTAACTGTTTTGTCCATTTTGTTGTTTTCTGTGTTTTTCTGTTTTGTTTGTGTGTCTTTTCGAGAGTGAGTGAGAGTGATTTGCCATTCTTTGGGATTTTAGGTATCAGGTGTGGATGGTTTGCATCAAAGGGTAACAGGAATAGATTATCATGCCAATCAGCTCCAAGCCATGGCAGGTGCTATTGTCCAAGGAATTACTCATGGAATGAGGAGAGAGGTTAGGAAATGTTTTAAATGTGGAAAACCTGGACACTTACAAGGAGAGTGCAGACAAAGAGTCCAGGGACCACTAGGGAAAGCAGGAGTTAAGCCTATCTGCTTAGCCTGTGGAAAACGAAGGCATCTTGCAAAATTTTGTAGAGAGTAAGAAGGTAAATTTCCAACATATGTCGGGAAATGGGCGGGGGCCCCCATCGGGCCCCCAATACTTACCCCATGGAGTCCCAAGGTTCTGGGACAGCCCCTCAGGAATATCAAGATATGAGGGCCTGACAAACATCCAGTTGGTCAACACCCTAGAAAAGGAGATCTATGTAGCCCCTTGGATGACTGTCCAAATAGTAATAGAACCAAGAAAACAGACAAGCTTAATAATAGGCCTAGCAGGACATCAGGACATAATTGTACACGCTTGCCTTCTCAACCCTGGCGAGCAACATATAGAAATAACAAATCCTCATGATTATCCTATTTTATTGGATTGTAATAACCCTATAGCTAGAGCTACTCCCCTTGAAACATTTACCCCTCAAATCAACTTTGTGCAGCAGATTACTCTCCAGAGACCTTTTTGTACAGTAAACATCAATGGAATGCCATTTCAAGGCATGTTAGATACTGGAGCAGATATCTCAGTAGTGAGAAAATTGGATTGGCCCAAACGTTGGCCATTGAGACCAAGAACCACTTCAGTTAAGGGAGTAGGAGGAAATCAGTTAGCCTGGCAAGCCGAATATAAGTTGCAATGGCAAATGGAAGAGCATAGGGGAATATTTCAATCTTTAGTGATAGAGGTCCTTAGTACCTCATTATGGGGAAGAGACATTCTTGCTCAGGCTGGTTTACAACTCAGTTCCTCGGAAAACTATTAGGTGCCACTGGAGTTAGAATAGTGGCACCCCAATTATCTTGGAAGTCAGATGAGTACATTTGGGTGGACAAGTGACCCCTCTCCTCAGAAAAATTGACTGCTCTGACTGAGTTAGTAAAGGAACAATTAGAAGCAGGACACATTGAACCTTCCTTTAGTCCTTTTAGTTCTCCTGTGTTTGTAATAAGAAAGAAATTAGGCCAGTCGAGAATGCTTACAGATCTTCATGCAGTGAACTCTGCCCTAGTATCTATGGGACCTCTTCAGCCAGGATTACCTATGGTTAATATGATCCCTCAAGGTTATTCCCTCATTATTATAGATATTAAAGATTGCTTTTATTCCATTCCATTACACCCCAAAGAGAGAGAGATTTGCATTTTCCATCCCTCGAGTAAATCTTAGAGGTCCTGCAGGAAGATATCAATGGAAAGTCTTGCCTCGAGGCATGGCCAATAGCCCCATAATTTGCCAATGGTATGTAGGAGAAATATTGAAACCAATAAGGAAAAAATATGAACAGGCCTATATTATCCACTACATGGATGATATTTTAGTGGCTACCCCTACAATAAAGGAGACTGAAGATTGTATGAAGGAAGTAACAGAAGCCTTAGCTGCACAAGATTTACAAGTGTCACCGGATAAAGTGCAAAGACATGCACCATTCACTTATTTAGGACATGTGGGTGAAGTAACAGTGGGCAAAGTGCCACCCACCGTAAATCCCAAACAAACTAAAACACTCAATGATTTTCAAAAGTTAGTGGGAGCCATTCAATGGCTCCAATCATCAGTCTCCATACCACAAACCTTGATGGAACCATTATATGATATACTGAAAGGCTCTGCATCTTTAACTTTCCCTAGATCATGGACTCCTCAAGCCCTTAAGGCAATACAACAAATCAATTCTTTGTTAACTCAGTGTACACACCGAGTCCAACCCGGAGAGCCTATTTATGTAACAATGTTTGTTGATCGCCCAATTTGGGACGCAGCTTATCAAGACAAAGGAGTCATTTTATCCATCTCGTCCATCTTGAGTTTTGGAGAACAGACAAGTAAGTATAGCCACATTCCTTAGATAAGTAGGTGATGTGCTTTTAGCATCCTCAGGTAAGTATCCTGTTTTGTGCTTCCATTGTCTTCACAACATCTTAGAGATTTGGCAGAAATGCACCCTGAATGGGCTGATCTTATATGTTTATGTGCTTTTACCAAGAGACCTCTGCCAAAATTCTTACAAATTTATCAGCAAATTCCCGTAAAAGAGCCAAAAAATGTGATTAGTAAAGAGCCAGTAAATGGCCCAAATGTTTTTACAGATGCCACTTCTCACCATAAGGCAGCTGTATATTGTCCTGAGAAGGGACAGGAACAAGTTCTAACCACACAATATGATTCCACACAGAAAAATGAGTTGTTCGCAATAATATGGGCTCTAAAGAATTTCCAGGAACCTATTAATATTATCACAGATAGTCAATATGCTTGTAGAGTTGTGCAAATGTTGCCTCAAGTTTTTGTAGTAGATAAGAATACCACCATAGCCAAGATGCTTCAAGAAGCTCAGCAAGTGTTGGACGCCTGTGAGCAGCCCGTGTTTATCATGCATGTCCACTCGTTAGACTCCTTCCTGCTTACCTCAGGAAGGGTCCAACTGGGTTCTTACTTCGTTTGGCCCTGACTTCCCAGTCAGGGAGCTCCCCCACAGAACACCTGGCACACACAGCTGCTTGTTATACCTTTATTGTTTGATCTCACATGGCTCTGCAATCTATGCATACAGTCTACAACTCCTAATCCCCTAATGCCTATTGTCTAATGCCTATTTCCTAATATCTACTCCTAATGCCTACTGCCTACTACTACTAATCCTTTACTAATAAGCCCTCCTTAGAGGTGTGACAATACCTCTTATAGTTCACTCATAGACCCTCCCATTCCATAAGCCAGAGCACACAAGTCCAGGAAGTTACTGCCAAGGGTGAGGAGGCCTCTTCTCGTTGGTGAGGTATACTCAATGGGTCAGACATCCCATAATAGGCTGTCAGCAGAATACGACTCTGAGCGCCTCGGGGCCTAGCCCCTTTTACTCTTCCCTTACAGTCCTACCCAGCACCTATGCCTCAAGTGCTTATGATCCCAACATCCACTCTCATACTTCAGGACGCAGACCAATATTTGAAGGTAATAGGTATATAGATTCCTTATTGTACCCACTAGAAGGTGTTTTTCCAACCCCATTACAGACTGCTAAAGCTTCTCATTCCACTCTTCATTTATCTGCAAGGTGTTTGCGAAGGCTTTATGGAATTTCAAAAACAGAAGCCTCCAATATTATAAAATCCTACACTGCATGTGTTCCTTTCCATCCTCCATCATTGATCCATACACACAATCCCAAAGGTGATCGTTCTAATGATATTTGGCAAATGGATGTCACCCATTGGCATTCTCAACTTGTTCATGTAACTGTAGATACACATTCTGGATTTATAATGGCCTCTCTTCAACCAGGCAAGCAAGCACACCATGTGGTAATTATATGTTTCATTGCTTTGCCATAGCAGGCAGACCCCGAGTCTTAAAAACTGATGATGGTCCAGCCTATCTATCTAAACAATTTCAACAGTTTTGCAAAGATTTTAGAATTACCCACATAAAGGGCATTCCTTATAATCCTACAGGACAAGCCATGGAAGAGCTTGCTAATCACACCCTCAAAACACTTTTAGCAAAACAAGAAAAGGGAGTATGGGGTATGTCTAAAGGAGGACGGATGACACAGGCAAGAATAGATCAAGCAGTATATACCCATAACTATCTACAATTTTCAGCACAATTCAATTGTACTCCACCCATGTGCTTTTGGCATACTAACAAAACCACTCTTACTGTCAAAAATTGGCAGATAATGAAAAAAAGGAGAGCAAAGGGGGATGTGGAAGACAGGATCAGGAGATTGGAAAGGGCCAGGGACTGTGTCTCTGTGGGGGGCCCGGGTATGTTTTTGTCATTCCAGATACCGGAGGAGAAAGACAGTGGGTTCCATACCGGAGGACACGTGCCTGGAAGGATGAACAAGATTACGGACAAGAAAAACTGAGGTCACAGACGACACCGACAACGCAGACCCTGCAGGAATAGAAAAACCTTATTGTTTGATTTGCCCACCAGTCCTTTTGTTGCTATATTGTATCCCATGACGGCAATTGTAATTGTCACTCTTACTGAGTATTCTTACTATGTTGAGATGTTTTATTCTTTGGCTCAAGTTGTTGAGATGTTTCATATTTGTTTTGAAACATTCTTTGGCTCAAGTTGTTGAGATGTTTCATATTTGTTTTGAAACATTCTTTGGCTCAAGCTCATGAGAAGTTTCATATTTGTTTTGAAACATTCTTTGGCTCAAGCTCATGAGATGTTTGATATTTGTTTTGAAACATTCTTTGGCTCAAGCTCATGCTGCTCTGATACCCCTTTGCAGACCCCGATAAACAAGAAAAGGGAGTTGTTAGGGCCTAATTACTAAGGCCTGGGCCCTGGATTTGGCTTGAGGGAGTGCAGGGTCTTGAAATGCCCGAGATGCCCAGAGGTGCCTTCTGCAAATTAGCAGATTAACTTTTGCTGTGCATTGAGAGTGCTTCATCCAACGGGAATGGTCTCCTCCCCCGCCAGCAAGAGGTATATGTAAAGCAAACTCCCAGAAGAGGGGAAGGAAGGAATTCGGGTATTCAGATAGCAGAGGACTCATGTAGCAGCCATCAAATAAACCTGTTGAGCCCGATCCTGAGTCCTGGCGTTCTGTTGTGCATTTTCCCCCGTAGCTGGATCTATGGCGCTGGAGACGTCCGAAGACCTGGTTATAGGTAAGGTGGGCCTATCGGGACTGCAGCCGGAGAACCCCAACAATATGTACTTCAGAGGAGGCTCTACAAAACTGGCATTTGACAATTTCAAGCCAGCTTTATTTCACCTGTCTAGCACCTTCATTGGTCTTTCTTTACGTTGTTTTAATGTTCTTCAAAATAGATCGTCCTGCTATACCAAATACGTGAGAACCTGGGCAACAAAGACCAACCTTTAATCCTTCTCCCAACAGGATTCTGCTTTATCTAATTATTTCTTAGGAACTCTTTTAAAATTGATTCTTTTATTCTGATCTTAAACATCTCTCCCAAAAGTGTTTTCATATCACAGCAGAACACAAAAAGAGATTATATATGTGCTTATGAGACTCAATTTTATACAGCTTTCTTTAATAGAATCAATTTCACACGCTGCTTTCAAAACCACCCTGCTTGAATGTGCTTCCTTCTGAACTTCTTTCTATGCTCTTCTGTGCATTTAAAAAATGTTTCAGTGGCTCTCTGGTTTGGACATCACTATGCTAGCCTCCTCTTCCTAAACGCCCCCTCTCCCAAATAGAGGGGGAAAAACCCCTTGTAATAAATAAGCATAATCAAACAAAACAAATCCAAACAGTGGCCATATGCATCTGTTTCTGCACTTTGAATTCCTCCCCTCTGCTAGGAGGTAAGTAAACTATGTCTTCTGGATATATGGTGCCAGGTATTCCTTTGGTCGGATCTCTTAAATCTCTAATAGCTTGCCAACCTCCCTCCTCTTTATCTGATATCATTCATATATCTTCTCCCACCATTTTCTCTTTCCCACACGAAGAGGTGATCTTTTTCCTTGCCAAAGCTAACTTCTTGAACCCATTCTATTTCATCTTCTCCAGCATATTGCCACCTCAATCATCTTTACTATTTCATTAATATTCTAGCTTTTATTTTCTGCTGCTTACAAACACCTCTTTCTCATTCTTAAAAACATTCTTTGCTATTTATCATCCAATACCTTTCCTTCCCTTTCCAGTTACACTTCCTGAGAAAGCTTTCTATGTTGGGTGTTTCTCCATCCTCTCCTCATATTCACTTTTTTTTTTTGTTTTTTGCTTTTTGGAAGGGGGAAGGCAGGACAATTGGGGTTAAGTGACTTGCCCAAGGTCACATGGCTAGAAATTAAGTGTCTGAGGTCAGATTTTTAACTCGGGTCCAGTGCTCTATTTACTGTGCCACCCTGCTGCCCCCTTTATATTCACTTCTAAACCTTCCAAAATTCAGCTTCTGATCTCTTCCAAGGAGTCCATACATCCAAATAGAGCCAAACTTTTTGCACCTCTGATTAAGTATTCTTACTCTTTCCAAAGATAGAAATAATGTATCAACTGTTCTCTCTTGCCTGTAATACTCCCGGCACCAACTCATCATATCCCATATTACTAAAATATACTGATATATTTTTAAAAAGATGAAAATAAGGGGTGGCTAGTTGGTGCAGTGAATGGCGCACCGGCCCTGGAGTAAGGAGGACCTGAGTTCAAATCCGACCTCAGACACTTAACACAAAAATCAAGCCATGTGACCTTGGGCAAGTCACTTAACCCCAATTGTCGTACCTTCCCCCTTCCAAAAAGCAAAAAAAAAAAAAAAAAAGATGAACACATAAAAACTTACTATGGTACTTGATTGCTGGCTTATTACACTGGGGAAACGAAAATTTTCCTCTGACTTACGTGGGTCAGCGACTTGAGGTTTAAGAGATATTATGAACGAACTCTGTATCCCTAAATAGCTAAGCTATTTTGGGCTTTCCACAAAAAAATCAAACAAAATCGTTTGGCATACTTGTGCCCTTAAATACATATTGAAGTTTGGGGAACTAAAAAATTTTAATGGTTACTTTTCTTGATGTCAGGTATCTTCAGGGAATCTTGGGAGCTTATATTATAATTTGCTTTCCTGGATATCAGAGAATGGAAAGGACTGGTTTAATGATCACCACTTTTATTTGTCTATGGTAAATATCACAACTCCTTAGAACATGACTAATTAGAAAATTTAGTTAATTGGTTGCTCCCATGGTTAAATGAATATGAGAACTGGCAAATAATACGAAAATTAATGTGAGAGAAAACGTTAAAATTAAAACAAAGCATATTTTTAGGCTATGTCCTGGTTTCTGTGTAGATTCAGCCCATTCTTTATACTTTCCCTATTATCTATAAACATGATTAACCATTTAATATAGGCAAAATAAGTTGCCATCCATAATCTGAATTCAGGCATGTTTGGAAGATTCCCCCTGGCCAAAAAATCTCTCTCATCTCTCCTCCAATAAGTGAAATTTCTTGGATAATGGATAAATCACTTATTTCACAATCTGAGATAAAGGAGAACAAGAAGAAACCTTTTGAGGTAATTGTCACTCAGAAGCTCCTCTGATTAGATAAGATCTTTTCTTGAGGGCAGATTAGTAAAGGCAGTCTGCAACTGAAGTGTGGACAGAAACATCAAGTGTGTATAGAAAAGCAAGAGGGTGTTGACTCCTAAAGATTAACTTTGTCCATTGGAAGTGTTGGCCAGTCCTACCCATAAAACTTTAGGCACTGCAAGGTGCTGAATCATCAGAGAAAGATTTGGTTGTATTCAGCCAAAGTATATACTCTACCTGGGAACACTCTACCCATACACCTATGCACAACTCTGATTCTAAGACATGAAGGTGACTTTTAGAAAAATTTCAAGAACAAGGGGTAAAGAAAATGTCCTTTAGTGTTAACTGCCAGTTGAATAGAAAAGAAACACCCAACACTCTCTCCATGGAATCATGGAGTCTGGTAGCTCAATTGACCTTTTCCTGGAGTTTTTCCAAAGTTTTGAGAGAAACAGATTTATAATTTGTTAAAATAGCAACAGCAACAATGTTTTCAGAGAATCCAAATGGGATTTTGAATATCATGAATCAGAAATATGATAAGACCAACACCAAGAACTCTTTAGAATATAAATACAGTCAAACTGCAAAGGAAGGATCCCTTAGTCATCTCTGAAGTCAATGAAAATTACCAAAAGCAAATCATATAGGGATTGTTGCTTAGATTTTTTTTTTAGCTAATATGAGAAGTAGTCTAAAAAAGTTAATATTCATATGCCAGGAATTTGGAACCATATGCTGTACTAAAGTACAGCTCCAGGACCCATACAGCCCTATCACCCATGTAGCCCTGTGATACTGTTGCTGTTTGCAGCCCAGTTCTTGAGAGAAGCAAAAGCATCAACTTTCAATGGCAAGTGGGATAACTTGTAGAGGTACAGTTATGTGGGTTTGTAGGATAAAAGACTTCAGAGTCAGAATCTGAGATCAGAAAAGGTCTTTCTCCTTTCTCATGAGAAAGGGCCCTCTGCCCCTGTTGCTCAAATGGTATCTGCCAGGGAGAAAGCAACAGGTAGAGGTAAGCCCATGGTTATATAACCATCTAATGCAGAAACCCCCCCCTCCCATTCAGTCTCATTGGTAGGGAGGCCAGCCCACAACCTAAGTGTGGGAATCTATCTCAGGGACAAAGGACACAGAAACATGTGGGTGTCCAATGCAAGGCCAAGAAAGTAGTTTTATCCTTATTTGGCATATCTTGTGCTAAGGTGGCACTGGGGAGGGTCTCCATTGCTCTAAGTCCCAGATTCCTTCAAGGTCAGGTGACTTCTAAATTTAGGCCTAGTGGATACTGAAGCCACTCTAGATTTGATTTTTCAAAATGGGGAAACTTCACTGCAAATTATGCCTCACAAATCCCCTCTGGTCTTTTATGCCTTTTGAAGTTTTCCCACTTTTCATAATTCTAATTGCCCTTGACACACTGACAACATATGAGGGGGCAGTTCCCTTTATGAGTGCAGATACAGAGATTCAAAAGAAAACATTAACAAACAATTGTCCTTTCAAAGTCTAAAAGTCTCTTTTCACACTGCTGTCTGGATCTGAGGAAGTCCTCTGGTCACTTAGGGTCATCCATCTTCAGTCCTGAATCCCAGCCTCTTTTTCTTCTGCCTTCTTTCATTCATTTCCCTATAAAAGGAACCAATTTAAATGACCACTCCAGAACCCTTATTCTTACAAAATTAAAATTGGACTCTTGGTCAATTGTCATGATCACACATTAAAACCAGTTCCCTATATTTTGCACTAATCCATTATTAATTCCTCCACCAGTACGATGGGATTTCACTAAAGGATTTACATTAAGCTCACAATTAAAACAATTAAAATTTTTACCAAGTAGTCAAAAAATTATCCTCCTTTTAACATTGACTACTTATAACAAAGTTGAGACAAGTGTGATACTAACTAAATAACAGAATATTCCCACAAACACTTGACCTACTTGTCCTCATATTATTACAAAGAACTAAAGGATCCTGACTCATACAGGTATACCTGTGCTAAACCCTAAGCCTAATAGTTTTATCGTATAGTAACTTAAGATGTTCCAGAATCAAGTATTTAATAGATTTGTTGTTGTTTATTTCAAAACTTTTGATTATTGAAACCTGCCACCAAGAATAGGGATAAAACTGTAATGAGAGAACCATATTTCCCAAACTTCAGAATGTCAATTTCAAGCAAAATGTATACCAAGCTGCATTCTCCATTGAGCCAAGCTTAAAGTCTGCCGGGTGCTTGCGGGTAAATCGAGTCAGAAGAATCCTACCTCAGCTCAATGTGGAATAGTTGTTCCCTTGACCTTCCATACCCGTACTTCACAGGTCTTCCATACCTGTACTTCACAGGGTCTGGAATCATGGATGAGTGGCTCAGTTAGCTTGGGTAGCCTTTCTTAATACTCATATCTGGAGTTGAATTCAAAGAAACAGTTAACAGTCCCAACAAATCTTAAATAACAAACACCAGCAATCAGCTTAAGATATGATTATAATCTCACATTGATTAAGGAACATCTTTAAAGTGAGCCTCAAATAACCTCTATTCATTTCTATATTTATTCTTGTTCATAAAAATCAAATCTCCCATTGGGATTATAAATTATTGCTCTAATAGATGTGCATCTACTTCCAAACATCTCTATCTTCTTACAATTATGCTTAATCTGAGCTCATACTAAAATTTCTTTTCTCTCAACTAAAAATGTCTCTGATTTAATCCCAACAATTAATTCAGTCAATTGTATTAGTAGCCAATTGCTCTTTTGTCACTGAAATCCACTGGGACCCCATTCCACACATATACTACAGTAACTATAATCCCAACCTCAGTCCATGGGATAATAATTCAATATTGCATTTGTATCCTTATTTCCTTTCCTTCTCAATTTGATTGGGCTATTAGTTATAAAATCAAGTTACAAATCTTTCTGCCTTCTTAAATACTTCCTCACACTCTTCTCAACATACTTAAACCATACAAAGGTATCCAGACCACTATCTAGAGACAGGAGGGGCTTGGATAAATCCCCATTTGTCCCCAAACCTTCTTATCTGCCTTTCATATTTCCAATCAAACCTTTATTTATTCTTCCAAATCTCTCAAACCCATTATCCAGCTTATTCAGCTTTCCTTTACACTTTTAACCATAAAACAAGATAGCTCATAAGTTATTATACTTTTACTAACATAGCTGTTCTGCTTAGACAAAGCAAAGAGGTTAATGGCTAAACCCCACAAGCTGATAGATTTATGTCCTTGCAAAGTTTGTTTATTCTTCCCTAGTTATATTCAGTCTGGAAGAGTGAGATACTTTGGGAATCTAAATCTTTTACTTATACATTCAATTACAAATGTTAACGTTTGCTTATGCCATGCAATAACCACAAATTCAGACTAAAACAGCAAGATCTGTTCTGCAAAACATTTTTTTCTGGAAGTATTTCCTTTCTTTAAAAACAGTTTGAATTTATTCTGGTGTTAAGAGAAATAATCACTAAACCTTTATGAAAGACTTGCATTATGCCTAACTTTTCGTTGATTACCAAACTCTGCCATAATGATGAAAAGCGGGACCTGATTGCATGAAGCATCCACATGCAGTATAGTCCCAAAACTTTTTTACCTTAACGTTAGTCTACTCTCATTGAATTGAAATACACCACAAAGATTTACCAGGACTCATATAAATAATGGATTTCTGTTCTAGATTCCATATTTGTACTAAAAACCAATTACTAGAAATCATTTTTTACCAACTTTAAAGACCAGTTTGGAGACTGACTGATTTCTCAGTAAGACTTCTTCAGAGGCTCAAGAAGTAACTGCTGCCCCTCCCCCCTTCCTTTCTTTCCCAAGGCTCAGGACCTTGCCCACAAATTGTTTCCAGGGACACACAAGTCCTCTTTTTCATACACATTAGCAATTCTAGGTTTTACAAAACTTACAAGAGGATTCACAGGGTCTTTTCTTCACATGATTACCAATAATTACTTTTTTCACAAGCATGCTTTTGTAAATACTTGATCTATGAATTGAAACTTCCTTTAAAACAAAGAAAAACTTGAAAGTTTATGATTTCTTAAATTACAGCATTTCAAAATATCATTACTGATACTCTGACATGGTCAGAGTACTTCATCATTATTTTTGTTCCTCTGACAGTATAATTCTTAATTTAATAGCATTTAGAGTTTATAAAAGAAACGACTTCTGTTACAACATAGTTAATGCAACTGTTTACCAGTAACAAGATCATAAACAATTATGATGTACCTAAATTTAAATTTTGAAACCAAAATCAAGTAATTACCAATCTGGTAATCTTAATTTAGTCATTGCTAAATTGCTTTGCACAGAAAATCATTCATCCCATAACCATTGGCATAAACTTCATACCTAAGGAAAATTTTACATAAGGTTGACAAACATAAAGAAATTAACCTTAGCTTATACAGTTTACATTCAAATAGATTTTGTTGTTGTTGTTGTTTAATACCAAGCACTGAGCCAACCACCTTTACAATTATATTAGTCCCATAAATTGGGATTTGGATGTGGATTCCACAACCATCTCCTTACTAGACAATAAACTAAGGTAAATAAAACTTTCTGGGGCCATACAGTGAATCATTTTCTTAATGTCAAATTAACAATATATACCTTTTTGATCATATAACCATGCATTTCTGAGTTCTAATACCCTTGGCCATCAAAAATGAAATATTATCCACAAATTTATATATATGTATATTCAGTTCTCCATTCATGCTCACGTTTCAGATCAGTTTAAAATATGTTGGGCTAATTATTCTAATGGCTTCTTTTGGTTCTAGTAATAATTACAAATATCTTTATCATAATCAATGCCCATCTTTAAATTAAATTAAATAAGCACACAATTTCAGCCTTTCAAAAAATAAGATAAAATAAACCTTCAAATATGGGAATTCCTTAAAACTAATTTGGTGTTAAAATGTTCTTAAGTAATATAAATTCTGAAAACATTATATATTCACATACATCCCAGTTAACATACATAATTATATCCTTAGATGACTTAACAGCTTCTGAGTAGTAATAAGAAAATTGTTTTGTTTTGTTTTTTTAAAAGAAATTGGGGTTAAGTAACTTGCTCAAGGTTACATGGCTAGTTATTTTATGGGTGGGTGCTAATTTTCTGAGGCCAGAACCGATCCTGGGTCCTCCCGACTCCGGGGCCAGTGCTGTTACTCACTGCGACACCTAGCTGCCCTGAGAAAATTGTTTTAACATCAGAGTTCATAATTTTTTTTCAAATTACATAATTTATAAAAGTACAATGTCCCAAACATTATGTATTTAAAAATCGCATTCTAGCAATAGTTTTAGGTGAATTCATTTCATTAAATTATAACTTTATAATTTTAAACCACTGTATACATTTCCATAATAGCCAAGAGTTCAAATGCTCAATCTGAACATTATTTACATTTATATCCAAATATAATGTTTTTACATTTTTTTATCACATCCCTTCCAAAATCAGTTCAATTTGATTTAATTCAATTTAGAAATTTCTTTAACACTATTTCTACATTTTACTCTCCTCTCCCTTAAAAAAAAACCCTGAAATACTGTCTCCTTCCAGAGACAAAGGATTTGACCAAGATAACAGGGTGTAGTTAACTTTTAATTTCCCTTCCAAGCAGAGACCTTGGGGGCTTAATGATTATTTGAACTAATCTTTTAGAACTAAATTCCAATAGAGTGCTTTCATAGATGCATCCTGAAAGGTGGATAGACAGTTTGTTGGTTATGAAGTCAGGCTAAAAATTCACTGGCACTCTTTTCCAACATCTCCAGATCTTCTAAGGGGAGGGGAGCGGTTGGAGTAGTGGCTCCACCCCACCTAACACAGAGACTTTTTGCTTCTCTTTCTCTCCATCTCTCCCCTTCACTTAATCTTTAATCAACATGCCTCAGAAATTTCAGATAAACAGAAAAAAAAAACTTTCATTTACCTAAGAAGCTGGAAGTTAAGAACAATTTACACACTTAAAGATCTGAATCCTCCTTCCCTATTCCAAAGTTGGTTAAGAATGTAAAAGTCAGGAAGAAGATTTTTCTTTTTCAAACAGTTAACCAAGGCTCTTACACACACACACACACACACACACACACACACACACACACACACCACAAAACAAAAACAAAGTAAACTTATCTCCCAAGGGAGAATCAGGAGGAATTAAAGGGAACATCCCTTCCCAACTCTATTCCCAATTAACTAGCTGCTTGTGGGTTAAAGTGGAAATTTCCCTTGACTGAAGGGCAAGTGAAAAGACTCATCAGCCAACCCCTTCCTCTCAGATTCAAAGTCTGGCCAAATTGTGTCAGCCTCTTGGTCCAGAAATCCTGGGTTATTGAATTCTGAAGGGCCCTTGTCAGGGGCCACTTGTCAGTGTCCCTTCAGGAACAACCTCCTGATCTCCCCAGTTCCTACCCAGACTCAGTTGACTTGGTTGGCCTCTTGGTCCAGGAATTTCAGCCCAACTCCTGGACAGACTCATCAACCCCACCCACCACCAAATCACCCAGGCCTTTCCTTAACTGGGTCTATGCACTGACTTACTCTCGAGTAACATTTCTTTCCCCCTTTAGGCATTTTCTGCTTTCAGCTTCAGGCCCCCTCGGGCCTCACTCTCAACAGAGGGGAATCATTCCCCCACCTCACCAAGAGGCCGCTGGAAAAACCCAACAGGATGTCCTGTCTACTGGTTAAGGATGGGGAGCCCTTCCCCTCTCCAGAGAGGAGTCCGAAAAATCTTGGTGGGACCTCCAAATTGTGTGAGATAAAAGACTTCAGAGTCTGAATCTGAGATCAGAGAAGGTCTTTTTCCTTTCTCATGAGCCTTCTGCCCGTCACTCAAATGGCATCTGCCAGAGAGAGAGCAACAGGTAGAAGTAAGCCCATGGTTATATAACCATCTAATGCAGAAACCCACCCCCTACCACCAACTGGCCTTCACTCTCATTGGTAGGGAGGCTGGCCCACAATCTAAGCGGGGGAATCTATCTTGGAGGCAAAGGACACAGAAACATGTGTGTGTCCAGTGCAAGGCCAGGAAAGCAGTTTTATCCTTATTTGACATATCTTGTGCTAAGGTGGCACTGGGGTGTGTCTCCATTGCTCTAAGTCCCAGATTCCTGCAAGGTCAGTTGACTTCTAAACTTGGGCCTTGTGGATGCTGAAGCCATGCTAGATTTGATTTTTCAGAATGGGGAAACTTCACTGCAAATTATCCCTCACATGGGGAAGTCAGCCTTTGACAAGTCCTCTAACTCCCACTGGCTTCAACATCAGAGACTACTAACAGTGTACTTTTCTGTTGAAATTGTTCTCTTCTTGGTTATGATGAGATTTTAGTTTGCTCTAAGGTCAAAGAGGTCATTTACTCTTTTGGATTAAAATGATCAATTAATTTACTATCTTTTGATTTTTACATCATGAGAATTTCTCCAAATATATTTCCACCTTCCTCTCCCAGAAAGAACTTCTATATAATAAATGATATTTTATTGGGGGTTTTTTTGGAGGGGGGAAGGCAAGGCAATGGGGGGTAAAGTGACTTGTCCAAGGTCACACAGCCAGTAAGTGTGTCAAGTATCTGGGGCTGGATTTGAATTCAGGTCCTCCTGACTCAAGGGCCAGTGCTCTATTCACTGTGCCACCTAGCTTCCCCCTGATAAAGAATATTTTAAAGAAAAAATAAAAAGAAGAAATAATCAGCAAAATTGATGGGGAAAACTTTTTTAAAAAAATATATGCAGTGTTTCATATCTGTGGACCTCACATCTCTGCAAAGCAGTGGGGTGGGGGAGGAGTGTCTTTTTAATATCTCTTTTTTGGAGCCATATTTGTTCTTTGTAATTTTGTAAAATTGACTTGAAAAAAAAGTCAGAGTTGTAAGTCTTGGCATTGACACTGTTGTAGTCATGTATGTATGTGGTTTTATTAAATGTTTACTTCCCTCTGTAACAGTCAATTTCAGTCTCTCCAATCTTCTCTGTATGCATTAATTTCATTGTTTCTCACAATGCAGTAATATTCTATTAGTTGTACCAAAATTTGTTGAGCCAGAGTATATGGGCATCTAAGTTATTTCCATATTTTGTTACTACAAAATGTTGTAGATATTTTGCTGCTATAAATATTTTGATATGGGTCAAAAGGTATGGATATTTTAGTCATTTTATTTACATAATTCCAAATTGCTCTCCAAAATGGTTATACTGATTCATAGCTCCACCAAGTACTAGTGTACTTTCCACAATCCCTCCAACACTGAGTCTTCTTATCTTTTGCCTTATTTGCCACTTTACTGGGGCTGAGATAAACTCTATGCTTGTTTGGATTTGCATTTATTGAATTATTACTGATTTGGAGCATTCTTGATTAGTAGCTTTCCATTTTCTTTTGAGAAATGTTTGTTCGTCTCGTTTGACAAGTTATCAGTTGGGGAATGGCTTTTGGTTTTATACACACACACACAAACACACACACGCATCCAAATGTGTGTATATAGATATGTATGTGTATAATATTTACATTTATTAGGTATCATAGATACCTTACCATTCATTACCTGAGAATTTTAATATGAAGAATTTTTTTGCATTTGAAAACTTCCCTATTTATCCTGAGTGTATCAATTTTGTGCAGAAACTTTTCATCTTCATGTATTCAAAATTATCTATTTTATTTTTGTAATTATTTGCTTAAGAATATATTTCTTCTACCCATAGTTGTAAAGTATGATACAGATAGGACAAATTGAAGGTAGTCTGGGGAAGGAACTATCATTAAAGGAGGTCAAGAAAGACCTTGCAAAAGTTGACATGATATACCAGAGAAGCAAGATGCTGATACTTGGTAGGCCCTGTTATCATGGGCAATAGTTGGATATGATATGAACGTGGTCTTGGGCTGCCTTAATTTAGTGGATTGAGGCAAATCTTCACTCATTCTCCTGTTCTGACAGCTCAGCATCAGGGTAGAGTCTCAAAGGTTAGTTAATTAGCTCCCTCTGGTAAAAGTTGTAGCATAGTCTCTAAGGGCCTGAAAATCACTGTTCCTGGGGAGATGTCTTTTCCAAGCCCTGTATTTGGAATATGCCTGAACAAAAACTTTGGGGTGGAGAAGTAGGGGTGAGAAGGCAAGGTCTAGAAGTGACTAGAATTACCAGAGCTATCACTTATCTGGATCATGTGTCAATAGGCTTGGGTTTATATTTAGGCCCAAGGCATGGGCATAGCCATCCTGGGCTTGTTTATGAGGAAAGATTCTCTCTCTTACTATTTTTGTACCTTTCAGCCTTGATTGATGCATCTCCCTGATGCATTTCCTTCAGTTTCCTCCCTACTAAAAGAGAACACAAAACAACCAGAATTTGTTAACCAGTTAAAAAGCCACAGTCAAATATTCATCTTCCCATGGTTTTGGTTTTTTTTTTTTTTTGACAGCTTTCTCACTTAATGCTAGAGCCAAGAATCTGGTCTCTCAGTTCAATTACACTTTCCTGAAGGTGTTTCTAACCTCGGATTTGAAGATCTGCTTCTGGAGATTTCTATTTGTTAGCTATAATAGTTGAACATTAGTGAAGAGTGGTAGAAAAATTATCTCATGTTCCTGCTAACTGACAGGCTTAGACATATTAGATGGAAACATTATTTTGTTTGCAATAACTTCAACTTTAGTGCATTATAAATGATTCTATTTAATATGAGAATACTAACTTTTTTTCAGGCTATACATTATACTTCTCATGCAAATAAAAATAAATCCAGGCTATCATTCCCACATGTGTTGCTGTTGATATTTTTCATTGATTTCAGAGAAAAGTAAGAGATGAATTTTCCTTTGAAGTTTGTCCATATTTACATTCAAGGGAATTCTTAGTTTTGGTCTTATAAGATTTCTAATTCATAACCTTTATAATCTCATCTGGATTCTCTGAAAAGATTGTTTAAAAAATATCTTGCCTGTGCCTCTCAAAACCTTGAAAAACCTTTCTCCAGGAAAAAGCTCAATTGAGCTTTTCAAGGAATGGAAAGTTCTATGAGTTGGCTTTCTATTCAGAGGAAAGTTAGCACTAAAGGATGTTTTCTTGTTTTTGAAAACTTAAAAGGGAGTTGTCTTATTTTTGTGCCTTAGAATCAGGGTTGTGCATAAAGTTTGGACAGGGTGTTCCCGGGTAGATTATATGCTTTTGCTGAATACAATTGAATATCTCTCAGATGATTCAGCAATTTGCATTGCCTAAAGTTCATTTTGCAGTTTTGTAGGTAGCATCAGCCAACATTTAGAGTGAGAAAACTGTGTTTCTGTCCATGATTCAGTTGCTGAATACCTTTTCTAATCTTCCATCAAGAAAAGATGTATCTAATCATAGAAGCTTCTGTGTATCTTTTAAGTCATCCTATTACCTCGAAAAGGTTTCTGCCTATTAAGCTTTATCTTAAATTGGGAAGGAATTCCACTTATTGGTGGACAGGTAATGGAGACTTATTTTAGTTATAGGGAAATCTTCCAAGCGTTTCTAAGATTATACACTAAAGATGAAAACTTACTGAATGAAATACACACTAAACAGGGTATTTCACTCTATAGGAGATGAGGGGGGAAGGGGATGAGCCTAAGGGGGATCATGGAGGGGAGAGGAAGTTGGGGGGGGAGGATAGTTAGAAGCGCACACTTTGGAAAAGGGACAGGGTTAAATTAGAGAATAGAACAAGTGGGGGGGAGGGGGGATAGAATGGAGGGAAATAGAGTCAGTCTTTCACAATATATCCACTATGGAAATGTTTTGCATAGCTGCACATGTACAACCTATATTGAATTGCTTATCTTCCCAGTAAGGGTGGGTAATGAGGGAGGAAGGGAAAGAATCTGGAATTCAAAGTTTAAAAATAAAATGTTTTAAAAATATATAATTAGGGGCGGCTAGGTGGTGCAGTGAATAGAGCACCGGCCCTGGAATCAGGAGGACCTGAGTTCAAATCCAACCTCACACACAACACACACACACACACACACACACACACACACACACACACACACTAGCCGTGTGACCTTGGGCAAGTCACTTAACTCCAACTGCCCCCCCAAATATTATCTTTATTTTTTACATGCAACTGGGAAATAAGATATACAGGCACTGAGGTATAAAGATCCATCTTGCCCTACTGGAAAGTCAGAGTGGGGATGGAGGAGGATCTAGGATTGGGGGAGGGGGTATACAGTGGGATCGCTGTTTTGGGGTGAAGGGTAGGGGAAAGATGGGGAGTAAATTTGTAACTCAAAATCTTGTGGAAATAAATGATGTAAACTAAAATTAAACATAAAATTTAATTTAAAAAAAGATGAAAGCTTACTTTACCAATATTCAAGGTGAGCTGTAGTCAGTTCTTGCCACCATCAAGTGAATTCCATAAGGAAGAGCTGATGAAATCTTGGTGATGGGAATTATTGTCCCTAAGTTTTTATTACAGAGCTGAACATTAAGAAGAGTATATATTTTTTTGCTTTTTAAAAATTATTTATTTACTTTTAGTTTACAACATTCAGTTCTACAATCCCTTAAGTTCCAAGTTTTCTCTCCCTCCCTTTCCTGACTCTCAACCCCATGGCAGAATGCAACCTGATATAAGGTTCTAAAAATACCTTCACATTAAACATTACTCAAATTGTAAAGTAGAATTATAACCAATGGAATGCATGAGAAAGAAGAAACAAAACAAAACAAAAAAGAGAGAGAGCAAGTAGTTGGCTTCAATCTGCATTCAGACTCTATAATTCTTTCTCTGGATGTGGATATCCCTTTCACTTATTCGTCTTTTAGAATTGTCTTATAGTGTATTGCTTAGAGGAGTCCAGTCTATCAAAGTCAGTCATCACAGCTATAATGTATCTCTAATTGTGTACAGATTTCTGCTGGTTCTGCTTTCTTCACTCAGCATCAGTTTATATAAGTCTCTTCAATTTATTATGAAGTCTGTCTGCTCCTTATTTCTTAAACCACAATAGTACTCCATTACATTCATATACCACAACTTGTTTAGCCATTCCCCAGTTGATGGGCATCCCCTTCATTTCCTATCCTTTGCCACCACCAAAAGAGCTGCTATAGATATTTTTGTATATACAGGTCATTTTCTCACTTGCATGATCTCTTTGGGATACAGTCCTAGAAGTGCTGGGTCAAAGGGAAGGCACATTTTTTATAGCCCTTTGGACATAGTTCCAAATTGCTCTACACAACTCCACCAACAATGCATCAGTGTTCTCACTTTTCCATATATTCTCCAACATTTATCAATTTTCCTATTTTGTCACGTTAGCCAATCTGGCCAGTCAAATGTGGAAACTCAGAGTTATTTTGATTTTCATTTCTCTAATCAATAGCGATTTAGAGGATTTTTTTCACATGCTTATAGATATCTTTAATTTCTTCTTCTGAAAACTGCCTGCTCATATCCTTTAACCACTTATCAGTTGTAGAATAATACTAAGAGAAGAGTATATTTTTTGAGATGATAAAAGAATGTTGTGTAACAACATTTTCTGATGTGATATGTAACAACATATTCTCAGATGATAAAATCAGTCAGTCAGTAAAACTTTTAGCACCTACTATGTACCAGGCATTGTGCTTAAGGACCTGTGGATTAAAAAAAAAAGCAAAAGACATTCCCTGATATCAAGGAACTCATAGTCTAGTGGGGGAAACAATATGCAAACAACTATGAATAAACAACCTACAGGTAGGATATATTAGAAATAATATAGAGAAGGTATCAGAATCAAGGGAGATTGGGAAAAGGTGGGATTTTAATTTAGCCTTGAAGGAAGTCAAATGAAGCAAGGAAGTGGCAAAGTGAAGGGAGAACATTCCAGGCATGAGGGATAGCCTGAGAAAATGCCCTGAAATGAAACTGTGGGGACTTGAAGTCCCGGGTATAAAAAACTAAAGTCTACAATAAACTTTCTCTGGCACTGAAGCTTCCTGTGGACAGGAGATAAAAGTAGACAGAGGGAGAATTTCTGGGGATGATGTTTATTTTATGCTGAACCACTCCCTTCATACTTCAAGAGAGAGTTGTCCATAAGGAAAAGAAAGAGAGAATCAGTTCTGTTATCTTCATGACAGATAAGTGTGGTTATACAGTTTAATATTCCTGAATGGTTCCCATATATTTGTTTTCCAGTTTGTCTATATTGGGTATACACTGGGGATATCTTTTATTTTTAATTTTTGGTCTTTATTAGTTCTGGGGATATCTTTTTTGATAGACCATGCTATAAGTTACCTGAGGTCTTGGGGACAGAGGACACTTATGGACTTAGATCATGATGGCTTTATGTCACAAGATCAGTGACAACTGTATCCATGACATCACTTTCTAAGATTTCCCTATTTTCCCCAAGCTACATGTTTCAAGGGTCATAGCATATTTGCATTTGAAAGTTCTGGGATCTTGTTAGGGATAAAGCTCTTTTAAAGGCTGCCTTTTGCTTATTTCATTTAGCTGGAGGAAGCAAAAAGTATTGCTTTTTCATGTAGACTGATTATAAATTTTATTGCTGTTTGGACTCAGCAGGGAAGTGACAATTCCATTATTTCCTCCCAAGGGTATTGTGATTTGAATCCCTTGGGGTTAGATTAGCACTTTCCTTACCACCTTCTAACAAAGGGATTGAAATAGCACAAGAAACAATTCTCACAGAAGCATTAATTTGAGGGTAGGAAATATGTAATAGTAGTCAAATTTTCTCTTCCTAGTAAAGTGCCAGGATCCCCTTACATATAAACCCTTTTGGGAAATTCATTTAACATATGCAATGGTATACCCTCCCATAAGTCAATAGGTAGGAGAGAGAATAACTATACATGATAAACTTAGATGAAGAACAGGAATCACTGAGAAACATTTCTGGAGAAGGTACACATGTACAAAACCTAGAGAATGTATACATATAAAGAGAGCATGTATAGGATAACATGCATGGATAAGAGAAATGTACAGGGAAAGCATTTCACAAGGCATGTGCATGATAAGACGGTCCATGTGTTAAGGCTTCCTGTGGTCAAAAAACATTCATGATAAGCAAGCACATGTGTTGAGGATTCCTTTGGCCAGAAAACATTTATAGGAAGGGCTACTCCTGCTTCTAAGGCTGACAGTACCATTGGAAACTATTTCTTCTTATGGTAATGAGATTTACTTCCCAGAAATGTCATCTATTGGCATGATAATATCATTCTGTTCTTTTAGCTTATATCACAGAGACTACTTCAGTTCTCTTTGGATTCATAACCATATCAGGAGCCCATCACCTTTTCAACTGCTTTTCTTTTTTACCTCTTACTCCTTTAAAGTCTACTCTGAAATAGAGTAAGAAAATTCCCTTCAACTCTTATCATATTCTAGTTACTAGATCAGGTCCATGTGAATGAATATAACTTTTGTCCTGCTTTCTTTCTACCAATAATACTGCTGCTTTTCTTATATAAAAGGATTTTTTAAGTGGGTAAGTACACAGTAATACATAGCAAATATACATAAACCAAGATCAGACTAAATGATAGTTTTAGTAATTGAATGGACTCCCTATTCCTTGTCCTTCACAGTGAGACTTGTCCTAGGTCCTGATCATAGCAGCCCGCAAATAAGCATCTTGGTTAGTCAGAGAAGTAACAACCTCTCTCCCTGCAATCCCTAAATTATGGATGTTGCTGCAATCACAAGATGGGGGATGGCAGGTAGGGTATTATTTGGATAAAAACAGTCTATATGACGTAGGGCATGCATTTCTGTTTCATGTTTTATCACCTTGGTTTTTTCCCCCTGAGTCTTTCCCGTCCTCATCCTTCTCTATTTTTAAATTTTGCTGTTATGCTCCCACTTATTTAAATTCTGACTATGCCTACCACCCCAAGGGCATTTTTCTGTTGTTTCAGACTTCCCCATTTCGGGTTTTCTTGGCAAAGATACAGGAGTGGTTTGCCTTTCTTTCTCCTGTCTTCATTCTCATATTACATATTACATTCTCATATTACAGATGAGGAAACTGAGGTAAGCAGGGTTAAGTGACTTACCCTGGGGTCAGGCATCTAGAAAAAGTATCCAAGGCCAGAATTGAACCTAAAAAGATGAGTCTTCCTGACTTCAGTCCTGGAACACTATCCAATGAGCCATCTGGCTACCTTCCCCCTCGGTACCCTGAGGGTACTTATCTGTATGCAGCAATCAGATCTCAGGCTGCAGAATAGTCTGGCCAAAGCCCATCACCTTGTACCCTTTGACTGGCTCATGGCTGGCCATCTCATGATGCAAATTATCCATAGTAATGCAAGGCTAAATGATAGTTGTAGTAATTGAATGGACTCCCTATTCTCCTTTATTCTAAATGTTTCCATTTAGAATGTTTCCATTGCATGTTAACCTGACATAGGTTAGTTGGCAGGTATTACCAAACTTACCATTACAACTATAATTAGGTCCCAGGGCATCCAAATGGTCTTATCCATGTCAAGAAATTTCCCTTTCCTTCTTGAGGACCACAGGCTAGTGGGACTCTGACCATGATGGTTGAGTAAGACCCCTGAGGTGAAGGGCTTCCTGCCAGGCCTGGATCAGTTCCCCATCCCCCAGGAAAAGAGCTCAAGCACACAAGTGTGAGGATTGGATCCTTGAGAAAAAGCATGGTGTTTATGGCCCATGCCTGGGAACAGTGAAGTGTGCAATGTCTACGGGGGAAAGCCATTAGGAAATGTCCTATGAAGGCTTGCATTTAAGACAATAAAGAAGACTCTATTTTCCACCACTCTTTGAGTCCCCATCTCTCTTTTAACTCACCCTCTCACAGCCTCTGGGTTGACAACTCTCTCGACCCTGCTGGGGAATAGTAGGGCTCCCAATTCTCTCTCAGCCCTGTTCCAGGACAGCAGGGCTCCCCACATTTTCTCAGCTCTGACATGGAAGGCAGGGTTCCCCTAACTTATCCCACCACAACTGGCACCACAACATGGGGCCTACATAAGGCACAGAAGCGATAGACCCCCACAACTAATGTCACAGCCTGGGACCTACGTAACACATAGAAGTGAGAGGCCCACCCCAGGGCCAAGGCACAGAAATGATAGGCCTAGACAGAGAAACCAAGGACCTAGGCACAGGAATGACAGGTGTCATGTGAGACCACCATGTGAGTCTCACCCAGGAAGTCCCCCTTGAGCAATGCAGGATCCTAGGACAATGTAAGGGGAAGGCTGTTACAAACAACCCCCCAACTTGTTCACAAGCCAGTAAGCAATGGCTATGGGGTAACTGCAGATTTGGCAGCCTAACCCAGAGAGTTAGGAGAAAGTCCTCCTATGCATAATGAAGGAGAAAGGATTTATTGCCAGGCAGAACCAGATAAAGGAGTTTCTGGATTTGCTAGAAATTGCACATCCCTGTTTACCTTGAGAAGGCACATTAGATACTAAAAGGTGGAAAATAGCAGGGGCATATTAACAAAGTATTGCTCCACAGTAGAGCCAGAGAATCTCCCAGGGCATTGCTTCCAGCCATATAATGTTCTCAAGTTGTGTTTAGTCTAGCCAGATCATTACCAAGAGATCTGGTGGTTTAATGCAGAGACTCAGGTAGAGGAAGAGGAGGAAGAAGGAGAGCAGGGGAGTATCAAGGGAGAGAAGGGTTGTTACCCAATTAAGGCAAAGAGCCCTGTACAGCCATCCTCTCTGCCTCTGTCTCCATGCCCCTCTTATCAGAGCTTACATACCCCTGCTGGGGACCAGCAGAAAAAGAGCAACACTTTCTTCATGTGGTAACTGTTCTTATTTTTGCTGATCAGGAAGCCACAGTACTTCAATATAAGTCACATCATTTTTGCCATTAGGGACTTTGGGCATCCTCATAACACCCCCTGAAGCCACATATCAAGGTTTCACAATACACCTGTTTATCCTTTTGCCTTGCTGCTTCAAAGGGCTTGGTATCCTTGGGCGGAGATTCCCTCCTATGAAACCCAGATAATCTTTACTTCACTATTCAACAGGGAAACTCCCTCTCTCCTTTCTACCTCAAAAACAAACAGAGTATTCCAGTAATTTACAGGTCATAACCTGCTTATGGTAAATTGAAGAGTGGGAACGATGTCAGGTCACAATTAGAAAGAAATTTCAGCATGCAGTAAAGAGAGGAGCTGAGTAGAAAAATTTAAGATAGGTATAAATTAGTTGCATGAAAAGTGGGGACAGAAATTTTTTTAAAAGCTTGAAAATCTCCTTTTCTCATTCAACCCTGGCCAGGTTGGGTATCAACAAAGAGACAGGATAAGAAACTTTTCCTTCAGATCAAAGAGGCAAATGGACAAGCATTTCACCATTTCTGCCTCTCTGTGAGAGAAAAATTTTGTGTGTTCAGAACGCAACTATAAGTCAATTAAATTCATGTGAAGCATAGGAGTGTCACTCCTGATTTGATGCTGAAGATAGGTCAAAATTTGTTTTACTGCTTGGGTTTGTGCAGATAGGGACATTCTTTAGGATCTGATAAGAAAAATGGGAAGTTTTTGAGCTCTCTAGTATGAAGGAAAAGAAATACAGCACCATTTTCAGCTTCTTTTTACTAAGGAATTCAGGGGTAGAAACAGGAAAACTGCATGAGCTCTCCCCATAACCACCCCAAATACCTATGAAATATGACTCTAAACAAATTTTAGAGCTACAGAACCCAAAAAGTGACAGAGAGAAACAAATCTCCCTCTGAAGGCAGCCTGGCAGGCTGGCAGGAAGGATCTGTGGCAGCACACTGGGAGCAGAGCCCACCCCAGGTGAGCCTGAGGTTTTAGCTTCAAGGTGGCCCTGACCAACAGCAGCTGGAGTGGACTTTGGGAGAGTGGAAGACCAGCAGTTTTGGTGGTTTCTAGAGTTCTCAACCCATAAATGCCAAAGGCAAAGTAAAAGGTGAGTATGTACTTTGTGGGAACAGGGGGACCAATAGTGCAGTCCAGCCTCTGCCCCCATGCGAGAAGGTGAGAATAGGGGGAGGCACTGTGGCATGCAGCCACTACCATGTGGCTGGTTCATAGCTCCATAGCCCCTAGGAGGGACCAAGGGGGACCAAGCAACCATTCTGAGGAGTATTGGCTCTTGCTTTAACAGATCTGAATCGCTGTCTTGGGTGGAGGTCCTATAGTGTCTGGCCAGGTGCCAGAGCCTATGGAGGCTTTAGGGAGGGCAGCCAACTAATAGCTCCAGCAGCTGCAAAAAGCTCAGCTATTTGGGACATAGATCTCGTCTCTGGAAGCAGAGTTCTATTGTGGCAAAAAGCTCAAAAGTCAAGTAATTGAGTGCCAACATGAGCAAGCAAAGGAAGCAAAGCTAGCACAGCAATCCAACTTAGATTGCTTTTTTGGGTACAAAAAGGATCAAAGCATGGAATGGGAGGAAGACAATGAAGTCAGAACTCTTGCACCAAAAGCTTCCAAGAAAAATGTGAACAGGCCTTAGAGGAGCTCAAAGAAAATTTTGAAAGCCAAATGAGAGAAGTGGGGGGAAAACTGGGAAGAGAAATGAAAATGATGCAAGAAAATCATAAAAACAGAGTCAACAACCTGAATGAAGAAAATAACACCTTAAAAATAGACTAACTCAAATGGCAAAAGAGGCCCCAGAAGCCAATGAGGAGAAGAATGTCTTAAAAAGCCTAATTTGCCAGATGGAAAAAGAATCTCAAAAGCTCTCTGGAGAGAATAATTCCCTCAGAATTAGACTGGAGCAAATGGAAGCTAATGATTTTATGAGAAATCAAGATACTATTAAACATATCCAAATAAATGAAAAAATAGAAGGCAATGTGAAATATCACATTGGAAAAACACTTGACCAGGAAAATAGATGCAGGAGAGAGAATATAAAAGTTATTGGACTACCTGAAAGCAATGATAAAATAAAAAGGAACCTAGAAATCATTCTTCAATAAATTCTCAAGGAAAATTGCCCTGATGTTTTAGAACCAGAGGGCAAAATAGAGATTAAAAGAATCCACCAATCACCTCCTGAAAAAGATCCCCAAAAGAAAACTCCTAGAATATCATAGCCAGGTTCCAGAGTTCCCAGATCAAGGAGAAAATATTACAAGCAGCCAGGAAGAAACAATTTGAATATTGTGGAAACACAATCAGGATAACACAGGATCTGGCAGCTTCTACATTGAGGGATCAAAGGCCTTGGAATACAATATTTTGGAGATCAAAGGAGCTGGGATTAAAACCAAGAATCACTTACCTAGCAAAACTGAGTATCATGATTCAGGGGAAATTATGGTCATTCAATGAAATAGAGGACTTTCAAGTATTCTTGGTGAAAAAACCAAGGCTGAATAGAAAATTTGACATTCAGATACAAGAAACAAGAGAAGCATGAGAAGGTAAACAAGGAAAAGAAATCATACGGAACTTATCAAATTTGAACTATATACATTCCTACATGAAAAAAATGATAATTGTAGCTTATGAAACTTTTAGAGTATGAAGATAGTTGAAGGGAATATAAGTGCATATATATGTCTATACACATATGTATACATACATATATATGTCTACACACATATGTCTACATACATATATATCTATATAATTAGGTATTTGTGTGTATGAATACATGTGAGTATATATATGTGTGTGTATATATATATATATATGTACAGGTATGCATAGACAGAGGTCACAGGATCAATTGAAGAGGAAGGGATAATATTTAAAAGGTGAAATTGAGAGGTGAGAGAGGAATATAATGAGAGGAGGCAGGCAGAGACAGAATGGGGTAAACTATCTCATATAGAAGAGGCAAGGGAAAACTGTTACAATGGAGGGGAAGAACAGGAAGGTAAAAGGGAATGGGTCAACCTTACTCTCATTGAATTTGGTGTAGGGAGGGAATGACACACACAGTAAATAGGGTATCTCGCCCTATAGGAGAGGAGGGGGGAAAGGGATGAGAAGGGGAATGATGGAGATGAGGGCAGGTTGAGGGGGAGGATAGTTAGAAGCACATACTTTTGAAGAGGGACAGGATCAAAGTAGAAAATAGAACAAGTGGGCAGCAAGATAAAATGGAGGGAAATATAGTGAGTATTTCACAATATAGCCACTATGGAAATGTTTTGCATAGCTACACATGTACAACATATATTGAATTACTTATCTTCCCAGTAAGGGTGGGTGACAAGGGAGAAAGGGAAAGAATCTGGAATTCAAAGGTTTAAAATTAATTGTTTAAAAAGTATTATCATTATTATTTTACATGTAACTGGGAAATAAGATATACAGGCACTGGGGTATGGAGATCCATCTTGAAATGGGGAAATGAGAGAGGATATAGGAGAGAGTAGATTGGGAGAAGGGGTATACTGTAGGATCGCTGTTTTGAGGTGGTGGGTAGGGGAAAGACGAGGAGAAAATTGGTAACTCTAAATCTTGTGGAAATGAATGTTGGAAACTAAATATAAACATAAAATTTTATTTTAAAGAAAAGAATTCATAACTCTCTTTCAAGACAGTTTTTAAGGAACAGACATATAGGTACAGTGTAAAATATTTTTCAAAGATTCATTGAAGCCACTCATCCTTGATTAGAGCAGTAGAGAACATGCCAAAGATTAGTGGAGAGTTTCAGTTGCCCTCCCCAATCTGGCAAAAGGGAGGAAGCATACTAAATTTATCAAGGACCCCTCTGACGACAGCCCTGAGGCACCCTGAAGCCCATACCTTTAAATAAGTAAAAAGATCTTTCCAGTTCAAACCCCTAAGTCCACAATTATGGTTTGTAGGGGTGAGGAGAAGAAAATAAAAACCTCTACACCAGGCATTTACACCTTTACCTGTAGTTAAAAAGGAGGCTACAGCTAAAACCATTTAGCTATCACATATGGAAATTATTATTTAAGTTGCTATACTGTTTAATGCTAAAAATTTTCATCCAGAATTAGTTATAACTTTTGCATTGATTTTCTTCATAGAGGTTTGATGATCTTCTATGAATCTTAAAACTCTTTTGCTTAGAGGGAACATACTTTTAAAATTTCTTTTCAATCCTTAGTATGCTTTTTAGGAGGCCTACTAAAATCTGATTCCCACAACAATTTATAGTTAAGTTAACATAAAGTGGAATGGATTTCACTGTTTTGATCTCAATGTATGCTCATTCCACAACCTAAGCAAGACTTAAGTAGTGTCTGAACTTATTATAGGTAAAAGATATAATTTCTGTAGTATCTCTTTTTTCCAAAAGGAATACAATCAGAGGATAAAGAAGCTTTGTAGAATAGGGATGTATGTTTACTATTCAGTGGTAAAGTTACTTCAAAAAAATAAAAGAAAAGGGGGAGATGGGCAAAACACCCTGTAATAGACCAAATATATGTGGAAAGACCTGGCCACACACACCTGGAAGGGGCCTGGGACGGTAATTACTTGGGGGAAAGGTATGTTTATCTTTCCCCAGGTGATGAAGCCTCTCCAATCTAGATCCCAGAATAGCATGCTCTAATGTTCACAGAGCCTTCAAAGAAAGCATCTGAGGGAACAAATAGACTGCTGATGCTCTTCCAGAAAGAAAAGATGCCCCTGCAACAAAATGACCCACCTGAGAGTGAAGAACTACCTAGTCCTGCTAACATCACTCACCCTGAATAAGCCAACACCAAGATAAGCACAGCAGAAGGTGACCAAGAACAACAAAAAACACAATAGAACTTATGAAAAGCTGTTGCAGCCATTGACAGATATAAATAATCATCAAGGACATACATGTACAAACGATACAGTTTACACCCATTTGGCTATTTGTCTTTTCTGTCAACTTGCTTACCCCACCTCAGAGAACATTATGGAATGTCACTTGTGTTCTATGTCAACTTGCACAATGTGTGAACCACACTATTGTTTGGAATAAGATTGTACCTCAAACTCCTTTTACCCTTCAAGTAGTGTTGGGTGGTTTGATAGTCCTTCTGATTAAATGCTTATGCAATTGACGAGAAGGGGACAGCGAACGAAGTGTATTTTGTGTTTTGCTTGCACCTACTATTATGTCCTCCATGGTTCTTGTAATACCCATTATCTCTCTGCAGAGACCAAGACACCGATTTGTACATGGTTATAGATGTTACTTTCACCTGATTACATTGTGTCTCTTTGGACTTTGCATTGTTTCCTATGTTGCCTTTGTTGGACTTGCACTCTGTATGGCATCACCACTGACCTGTACTGCCCATGCTTGCAGCATAAAAAAGGGAGAGATGCTGAGGACCACAGGCTAGTGGGACTCTGACCCTGACAGCTGAATAAGCCGCCTCAAGTGAAGGGCTTGCTGCCAGACCTGGATGGGTTCCCCATCCTCCAGGAAGAGCTCAAGCACACAGGTGTGAGGATTGGATCCTAGAGATAAAACACCTGGAGTGTTTACACCCCAGGCCTGGAAACATTGAAGTGTGCAATGTCCAAAGGGGAAAGCCATTAAGAAACGTCCTAGGAAAGGCTTGCACTTAAGACAATAAAGAAGACTCTATTTTCCACCACTCTTTCCGTTCTCATCTCTCTTTTAACTCACCCTCTCACAGACTCTGGCTAGACAGCACTCTCATTCCTGCTGGGGAATAGCAGGGCTCCCAATTCTTTCTCAGTGCTGCTGTGGGACAGTAAAAAAAAAAACCACAACCTTTTGAGATTCTTTTTCCATCTGGCAAATTTGGCTTTTTAAGGCATTCTTCTCCTCATTGGCTTTTTGGGCCTCTTTTGCCATTTGAATTGGTCTATTTTTGAAGGTATCATTTTCTTTAGTCAGGTTGTTGACTCTGTTTTCATTATTTTATTGTATCATTCTAATTTTTCTCCCCAATTTTTCCTCCACTTTTCTTATTTGGTTTTCAAAATCCTTCTTGAGCCCTTCTGTGGCCTGTAATATTTTTTCTTGGAAGCTTTTGGTGCAGGAGTTCTGACTTCTTTGTCTTCCTCACATTCCATGCTTTAATCCTTTTTGTCCCTAAAAAAGGAATCTAAAGTTGGATTGCTGTGCTTGCTTTACTTCCTTTGCTTGCTCATGTTGGCACTCAATTATTTGAATTTTGAGCTTTTTCCCACAGTATAACTCTGCTTCCAGAGAGGAGAGCTTTGTCCCAGATGGCTAGGGTTTTCGCAGCTGCTGGATCTATTAGTTGGCTGCCCTCTCTTAACCTCCACAAATTCTGGCAAACTGGTCACTTACCCCAGGGCCTCCACACAAGACAATGGTACAAATCCAAGCAGGTTAAAGTAAGAGCCACTACCCCTCAGAATGGTTGCTTGGTCCCCCTACAATCTGCAGTCCAGGAGCTTGGAAGCAGGCACATAGTCACAGTATGCTGAAATATAGTTATCGAAATAGTAAGAAACCTGATTCCCAGGTTTAGCAGCCCTAGACTAGATGATGTCAAAAGCCCTTTACATCTGTAGAATCCTAAAAATTATAGACACATGAACTTTACATGGTAATATAGGTTAAGGTACTTTGTGGTTTTGCACAGGGGCTAAATGATATTTTTTCTGACAATTCCCAGTGTTTTGTTAGTGGGATAATTCATAGTTTGCTGATTGCTTTAGAGAACACCCTTCAGAGATCCCTACAGTTCTTTTCTATATCAAACCATAGGCTATCATCCTATAAGCATAGTTTAGTTGGGAGTTTGTCTGCCCAAAATTCATTTCCTTTAAACATCTCTATTGGAACCTGTTTGCAATATTTTCCTGATCACTCTAATAACCTTGTGAAGTAGATTTTCCTATATGCCATATTGCAAATGGTCTTCCTGGTGAAAGAGAGATAAGTAAGTTCTTTGCATGGAAGCATTAGTACTAACTTCTGTTTTGTTTGGAGGCTTACAAGAACACAGGGACAAAAATGCATCCTATCTTCATTCTTTTAGGGTACTTTAATGACTCTTCTTGTAGTCATCCATTAAGCAATAACCTAGAACTGGATGAAAATGATGCCATTGGAGTAAGGACGGCAGCTCAGAGACAAATACTGAATTGGGAATTCCCCCGGAGTAGGTAATTAATTTTATTTCCCAGAAATTGTTACACCAACTACAGGAACTGAAAACTAATTACATAGGGAAAGTTAAAGGTGTTCTGTGCCTAAAGTTAGGTCAACTCTAAGATAATTGTCTTAAGATAATCTAGTGATCAAATTACATTTAAAAAAACAATATGGTGATGTGTCATTTATCCAGGATTGTAGGGAAAAATTTGAGTTCTACACACCTGAAGTTCTAGTCAGCTGATGGGAGGCAGCATGGAGTGGTGGAGAAAATGTGAGATTTGGTGTTAGACAACCTGGTTTCAAAGCCCACTTCAGATATTCACTCGTTGTGTGATCTTAGGCATCTCTCTGTTCCTCAGTTTCCTCATCTGTAAATTGAGGGGTGGAACTGAATGATCTTTAAGGTCTGATCTAAATTTATGATCTATTGATTCTAATTTGTTGTTTCTGATTTCTGTAGGTGGGACACCAGGTAGCCAAGGCCTTGGAATTTTAGAATCATTGTGTATGAGAACAAAAAGAAACTTCTCTTTTCATCCTCATGTTATAAATCAAGATAATGAGGCACAGAGAGTTATATGTGACTTGTCCAAGGTCACCCAGTAGATTAGTGACCAAACTAAAACTAGAACCCAGGTCTCTTAACTCCCAGCTCATAGTCTAAAGTAAAAGATGCACGTAGGCAGCATAGCAAGGATGAATATGTTCCTTCTGAAACAAGACCAGTTAAAAGAAATAAGGTAAAGTCTAGTTCAGTGAGGGAGCCTCATATGTTTCCTTCTATGGTAGCAACCAGTGATTAACTCTCTAGTGCCTGAATGGCCAAGGACCTAAGAACTCAAATGTTTTCATGGTGTAATATCTTGCCATATCAGGCAAAAGCTGCTAATATAAACTAGAAGTTATCTTAAAAATTAATCAAGGTTTTATCACTTACTCTTCTGAAATTAAAAATTCCTCAAACCATGAAAGCAAAATTTGCTCAAAATAGTAACTAGTAATACCAAACTTCTGTTTTCCTGCCTGACCTAAAGATACACCACTGAATACTGAAATGGCATAACTTTAGATGGAAATTCATATCTTGACTGCATTTAGCATGATGAACATGAAAGTTCATTTTGGGAACATTTTATTCTCTTTTGTTGTTTCAGCCAGCATTTTTAGTGACAGTTAAAAAAAGATCATATCAGGCAGACCCTGATGATATAAACTAGCAGTTATAATTCTTACAATTTAGCTTTCTCTCTTCAGGACTCCTTACTTTCTACATCACTGTCTCTCTCTATTTCAACTCTATTTTTGTTGATCATACCATCCTACAAAAATTATAGTAATAATGTGTTTAGTGGATCCTGTTGCTTCAAAAGAATGGTTTACTGATCACTCGTGGTAGAAATTTTAACCATAGTCCAGAGGTTATTTTAGCAATTGGGGACTAGCTTTTCAAATAGAGATTAAGTAGGAGGGGGACTTTTTAAAAGGATGATAGAAGGAAGATTTGAGCATTTATTGGGCACTAGCTTTTATGAAGTTCCTAATATGTGTCTGGTATTGTCCTAAGCCTTGAAGATAAAATGAAGAATTTAAATAGATAAAGAAATTAAGACCCATCTACAATAAGGGAATTGTTCAAGGTCAGTCTGCTATCAATTGGCTAGTCTGGACTTCAAATGCTGGTCCTGTGACTCCAAATCCAATATTATTATGCTATACTAAATCTTTTCTCTTCATTTAGAAACTGAAAGCTTTTTTTGTTGTTAAAATAGGATTGCCAACAGTGTACCAAATTTGGTCTCAGGTTACCCTGGGTGATATTATCTATATGAAATGCAACCATGACAAGGCTCAATCAGATGAGACTTGGGGAGAAAGTGAAATTGCTCACCTCCTATTGATGACAAAGGATGTAACCTTGAATCCATATTCCAGAGAGGTAAAAAATTATTACTATATGTCAAAGGAAGAACTAAGAGAGCTCCTGGCAAAAGAAGACAGAGGTGAAGCCAAGATTACTCCATGGCTGAAACTCATGGCAGAGAATTTTCTCTTCAAGTGGTGGGATAGCTTGACTAATGTGAATCATTTTGTTGACCATAAAACAATACACCGACTATAAAAACCATAGATTATTTTTAAAAATTAAGGGAAAATACTATACCCAGCCAAAATCTTTAATTGTTCTGTGTAATAGATATAGTAAATAATTCTAATCTCAGAACTATACATTAATAAGGGGAGTAGGGTGGTAATCAAAAGTTTCTATTTGGCATTAGGGTGTTATAGGTTACAGGCATATCTAGTATCTCTAACTATACCTCCCACTCCTGCTGGACATAAACAGCATTTGTCAGACTGATGCAAAACATCAACCTAATGTGAGCTAGTTTGTCCTCACCCTGAATGTCTAGTTTCTACCTTGCCTGGGCTATACTGTGTACAGACAACTCTGTTAGTCACTAGATGATATAGAACATTTAGATAAGACAGAGTTCTGAACCTCCCAGAGTCTAAGGGATACGAAAAGTACAGAAATTACTATGAGGCCAAATAATATACATTAAATGCAAAAGAAAGGTACAAGTAAAGCTCTCTAGGAAGCTCAAGAGGGACTGAGCTGAAGGTTCTACAGGATGGAGAAGAACAGTTCATCGTAGTCAAGGTTCCATCACTTACTCTGCTGAAATTAAAAATTCCTCAAATCCAGGTCCTCTGCCAACAACCAATTCAGTGACCTCACTCTAAGCATCCTTAAGCTGCTTAAGTGAACTCTATCACAATGCTAAATATTCTGGGGTTCCAGAGCCTGTCTTTATTAAAGTAGAATTTTTTTTCAATGCTTGATTTACATTGACGTGTCTAAGTTTGGAAATTTTTATTCTTTAGCCATAAATTGTATATTAATAGGAAATTAGAGAGAAAATGAAACTTTGTTTCTTATTAATGAATGATTTTAACAAATCAAAAAGAAAAGATTATTTTATGAATGAATACATTTAAGCAATGTACACAAATTTTGTGAGTGAATATATTTAAGCAATATACACAAATTTAAAAATTAATAAAGTGATGCTGCAGTATATCCTATTATCCAGACTTTTATTTAATGAATGACACCATTCAATTCAATACTGCAAACCCATATTAGAGGTATAGTTTTACCACTACTTAGTTTTGTCCCCTTCTAGTCTGGGGTGTACATATTGTGATCTAAGTGTAGTCATTCTAGACTCAAATGAATTCCATTCCTACTCTCTTGACAAGTCAAGTCCCCAGAATCTGGCTACATCTCTCCCTTCAAGTTCCATGAGTAACCTTTTCTTAATGCTATCATCTCAAAATACCAATGGTATCTTTGTCACCATGATTATCAGTTGATATCAGTCAGTCAGACGTAATTAGCTCTTAGAAAGGAGGATTTCTTTTTTTTTATTAACTTCTGTTTTACATCATTAATTTCCACCAGATTTTGAGTTACAATTATTTTCCACCCTGTTTTTCCCCTACCCACTCTCCCAGAATAGCAGTCCCACAAGATATCGCTTCCTCCAATCTGCTCTCTCCCATATCTTCTCCCATACCCCCTTTGACTTTTCCATTAGAGGAAGGTGAATCTCTGTGTTCCAATGCCTGCGCTTCTTATCTCCCAATTATAAGCAAAAGAGTATTAATAATAGTATTTATATATATTTGAAACATTTAATTTTAAGACCTCGAATCCATTCCCTTCCTCCCTTGTCACCCATTCCCTCTGGGAAGATAAGTAATTCAGTATATGTTGTACATGTCTAGCTATGCAAAACATTACCATAGTAGATATATTGTACAAGGCTGCTTATAATTCCCTCCCACTCATCCCTCCCACCCCCCACCTGGTCCATTCCCTACTTAATCCTGTCCCTCTTCTATAGTGGGTACTTCCAACCTCCCCTCCCCCCAAGGATGCCCCCCCATCCATCATCCCTTCTCTCATCCCCCTTCCCCCTATTCTGCTGCAGGTTGAGATATCCCATTTAGTATGTATGTCATTCTCTCCCTGAACCAAATTCAATGAGAATGTGGTTTTGCCTTTTTCCCTTCCTATTCTCCCCCTCCCTTGCAGCCTCTTCCCCTTGATTCTTCCACATGAGATAGTTTACCCTATCCTGTCTCTCCCCATCTCCTCTTGCCACTTTCCTCTCTCACCTCATAATTTCACCCCTTGAGTATCGTCCCTTCCCAACAAATTCAACCTATGCCCTCTATCCATATATAACTGTAAACATATATACACACATTCACATATGTATTCATATTACCATACACCCTTCTTCCATTATTTTCATACTGAGAAAGATATCATCAGTCACAGTTATTGTTTTTCCATATAGGAATGTAAATAGTTCAACTTTGATAAGTTCCTTTTAATTTCTTTTCCCTGATTACCTTCTCAGGCATCTCTTGCTTCTTGCATTTGAATGTCAAATTTTCTATTCAACTCTGGTTTTTTCCTCAAGAATGCTTGCAAGTCTTCTATTTTACTAAATGACCATATTTTTCCCTGAAACAAAATACTCAATTTTGCCAGGTAGGTGACCCTTGGGTTCAGTCCAAGCTCTTTTGCCCTCTGGAATATCGTATTTCATGCCCTTCAATCCCTCAGTGTAGAAGCTGCCAGGTCCTGTGCTAATCTGATTGTGTTTCCACAATATTGAAATTGTTTCTTCCTGGCTGCTTGTAGTATTTTCTCCTTGATCTGGGGATTCTGGAACCTGGCTATAATATTCCTGGGAGTTTTCTTTTTGGGATCTTTTTCAGGAGGTGATCGGTGGATTCTTTCAACCTCTATTTTGCCCTCTGGATCTAAAACATCAGGGCAATTTTCCTTGAGAATTTCTTGAAGGGTGATTTCTAGGTTCTTTCCTTGATCATGGCTTTCAGGTAGTCCAATAATTTTTAAATTGTCTCTCCTGGATCTATTTTCAAGGTCAGTGGTTTTTCCCATGAGATATTTCACATTGCCTTCTAATCTTTCATTTGTTTGGATCTGCTTAACAGCATCTTGAATTCTCATAAAGTCATTAGCTTCCATTTGCTCCAGTCTAACTCTGAAGGAATGAATCTCCTCAGTGAACTTTTGAGATTCTTTTTCCATCTGGCAAATTTGGCTTTTTAAGGCATTCTTCTCCTCATTGCCCTTTTGGGCCTCCTTTGCCATTTGAGTTAGTGTATTTTTTAAGATGTTATTTTCCTCAGTCAGGCTGTTGACTCTCATTTCATACTTTTCCTGCATCCTTCTCATTTCTCTTCCCAATTTTTCCTGCACTTCTCTTATTTGGTTTTTTAAATCCTTCTTAAAGTCCTCTATGGCCTATAACCCTCTCATATTTTCATTTGGGGCTTCTGGTGCAGGATTTCTTTCTTTTTTTTTTTTTTAGTAAGTCCCAGCTCTTTTATTTATTTTTTTTATATTGTAAAAGACTGCTTATATTTCCCTCTCACCCATCTCACCTCCCACCTGGTCCATTCCCTACTTTGATCCTGTCCCTCTTTGATAGTAGGTACTTCCAAGCTCCCCTCCCCACAGAATGCCCTCCCCTCCATCATCCCCCCTCTAATCCGCCTTTTCACTACTCTCCTGCAGGGTGAGATATCCCATTTAGTGTGTATGTGATTCTCTCCTTGAGCCAACTTCAATGAGAATATGATTTTGCCTTTTTGCCTTCCTGTTCTTCCCCTCCCCTGCAACTACTTCCCCTTGCCTCTTCTACATGAGATAGTTTATCCTACCCTGTCTCTCCCCATCTCCTCTTGCCACTTTCCTCTCTCACCTCTTAACTTCATTCCTTAAGAATCATCCCTTCCCATCAAATTCAACCTGTGCCCTCTATCCATGTATACCTGTAAACATATGCCCATATAACCTTCTTCAATTATTTTCATAATGAGAAAGGTTTCATCAGACACAGTTATTGTTTTTCCATGTAGGAATGTAAGTAGTTCAACTTTGATAAGTTCCTTTTGATTTCTTTTCCTTGATTACCTTCTCAAGCATCTCTCGCTTCTTGTGTCTGAATGTCGAATTTTCTATTCAACTCTGGTTTTTTCCTCAATAATGCTTGAAAGTCATCTATTCCACTGAATGACCATATTTACCCCTGAAACAAGATACTCAGTTTTGCTGGGTAGGTGACCCTTGGCTTCAGTCGCAGCTCTTTTGCCCTCTGGAATATCATATTCCATGCCCTTTAATCTCTCAGTGTAGAAGCTGCCAGGTCCTGTGCTATTCTAATTGTGTTTCCACAATATTGAAATTGTTTCTTCCTGGCTGCTTGTAGTATTTTCTCCTTGATCTGGGAGTTCTGGAACCTGGCTATAATATTTCTAGGAGCTTTCTTTTTGGGATCTTTTTCAAGAGGTGATCGGTGGATTCTTTCAACCTCTATTTCCCCCCTGGGTTTAAAACATCAAGGCAATTTTCCTTGAGAATTTCTTGAAGCATGATTTCTAGGTTCTTTCTTTGATCATGGCTTTCAGGTAGTCCAATAATTTTTTTTTTTTAAGCAATTGGGGTTAAGTAACTTGCTCAAGGTTACACGGCTAGTCATTATTTATGTGTGGGTGCTCATTTTCTGAGGCCGGATTTCATCTCGGGTCATCCCTACTCCGAGGCCGGCACTCTTAATCACTGCACCACCTAGCCACCCCTTTTAGGGCAATTGGGGTTAAGTAACTTGCCCAAGGTCACACGGCTAGGTTTTTTTTTTCTTTGTGTGGGTTAAGTGTCTGAGGCCAGATCCGAACTCAGGTCCTTCTGACTCCAGGGCCGGTGCTCTACTTACTGCGCCACCTAGCCGCCCTAGTCCAATAATTTTTAAATTATCTCTCCTGGATCTATTTTCCAGGTCAGTGGTTTTTCCCATGAGATATTTCACATTGCCTTCTATTCTTTCATTTGTTTGGATCTGTTTAACAGCATCTTGATTTCTCATAAAGTCACTAGCTTCCATTTGCTCCAGTCTAACTCTGAAGGAATAAATCTTCTCAGTGAGCTTTTGAGATTCTTTTTCCATCTGGCAAATTCGGCTTTTTAAGGCATTCTTCTCCTCATGGCCTTTCTGAGCCTCTTTTGCCATTTGAGTTAGTCTATTTTTAAGCTGTTATTTTTCTCCATCAGGCTATTGACTGTCATTTCATACTTTTCTTGCATCTTTATCATTTCTCTTCCCAATTTTTCCCCCACTTCTCTTATCTGCTTCTTAAGGTCTTCTATGGCCTGTAGCCAGTTTGTATTTTCATTTGGGGTTTTGGTGCAGGAGTTCTGACCTCACAGTCCTCCTCCATGCTTTGATCCTCTTTGCCCCTAAAATAGGAGTCCAATGTTGAATTTTTCTGTTTATTTTGTTTCTTTTGCCTAGGCAAGTATGCGAAATGATGCTGTTTGATTTTTTTTGTTGAAAGTCCAAAATAGCTTAGCTATTTAGGAATAGAGAGTTCATTCATAATATCTCCTAAACCTCGAGTGGCTGTCCCATATAAGTCAGAGGAAAGTTTTCATTTCCCCAGTGTTAGAAGCCAGCAATCAAGTACCATAGCAAGTCTTTATGTGTTCATGCCATGGATGCAGCTGAAGCAGGGGCTGTAGAGCACTTGGAACTGGGTCAGACATCTGAAGCTCCAAAGTCTTCCACTACACCCAGGACATCACCAGTCATCTTCATTTTTGTCTTGCCACTGAACTTCAATGACTCTGGAAAAGAGAGTGAGGCTGATGGCTTCATGCAAATCACTTAAATCCAATTGACACACAAGTCAAGACATCACCACAGGATGTCATTGGTTCTCTTTGAAAATGAAGTATGAAGAACAGTAGCAGCACATGCATAAGAGTTGATGGTCAGTATAATCTAAGGCAGAGGTTTGGTAAGGCATGATCAGAGACAGGAAAGGAAGCAAGGGGTTATAGCACAGAGAATAGTGCAGAGTTGAATTGATTCATCAAAGGAAAGAAGGAGATTACAATCAGTGCAGGGTGATATAGTAGAACTGTGAAGTGGACATAGACAACATCACAGTGAGCATGAAGAAGAGGGGTAAGAGCTCTAAGGCAGAGAATGAAGTGGGAATGATTAAAGAATAGGAAAAGATAGGAAATTTTGGAGTTAGGAAACATGGAAATGGAACACATGTGATAGCAAGATCAAACATATGACCATCTCTGTGTGTAATTAATGGATTAATAAATTATGAGAATTGAATAGATTGTTCAAGTGGGAATTGTGGTTTTTAAGGAATATCAATACTTATCCAGGCTACACATCTTTGTTTCTTTCACATCTCCAGCCTCTTTCTGTTTTCCCACGTTCCCTGAAAATGCATTCTCCTAGATCTAGTCCCACCTGCATTTACTGATCCTTATCCCTTTCTCTTTCTAGGTCACTCTTCCCCTCCCACTGCTCATAAATGGCAATTGCAGCCATAGGAGTGGATGTGATTGTCATATGCAGCAACAGAGAGTTCTTCATATATACATATGTGTACATCTATGTATGTGTAGGTGTACATGTATAAATACTTACAAAAATGTGCAAATATAAAAGGGGAAGTTCCTTCTAACGTACGTTTTCACAAAGATAAACATGTGTACACATATGATTATGTATATATGTATACATAAACACATATGAGTAAGTATATGCATAAAAATACATGAGTATATGGTTCCACTTGGAAGAAATAGCCACTTTGTACATGAACAATTTATTTGTTTAAAGGGACAAAAAAGAACTTCTGTATATGAAAAATGATTTTAAACCTACTTGGGGAAAAATACAGCTTCTCCTACAAAATATAAAGGAGATACAAAACCTATTAGGATAAGTAGATAGAGGACCACCTGTAAGATAAATATAATGACAGAATCTGAGAGCAGGAAAATGAATGAAGCTGGAGGGCTCATTTAAAGTGTCCATTTGAAGATATTAAGAAGATTAAATAAATATTAGCAGTTAAATAGGGGCAGCTAGGTGACAAGAAATGGAAAACTACTCCAGTATCTCTCTCACGAAGACCCCAAACAAGGTCACAAACAGTAAGAGAAGTCTGAAAAGACTGAACAACGAAACAGGGTTCATAACTGACCGAAAAATAGATTTAATGAATTTCCTCATGAGAGAAAGAGGAATCGCTGACCACCAGAAGACCCTGATTTAAAGTGTTTGGGAGGGATAGTTAGAAATTCAGTAGTGAGGGAACAGAACAGTCAAGTTGCCAGCAGAAGCAACGTTAAAAGTTTATCAGGGGGTGGCTGGGTGGTGCAGTGAATTAGAGCAGCAGGCCTAGAGTCAGGAGGACCCGAGATCCAGATTCAGATACTTAATGCTTATTAGCCATGTGACCTTGAGCAAGTCACCTAACCCCCAACTGCCCTGTCTTCCCCAATCCAAAAAGAAAAAAAAAGAGTTTATCAGAAGAGTTAGATGACAGGAAAGTTTTAGCTGCTGTTCTGGAAGCCTGCTGATGAAAAGAGAGCTGAACTCTGCTGTAAATTTAAGCTACTGGTCTCCCAAATCATCTATAGAATGAGAGAGTTGAAACTTCTCTGAAGTTCTTGATCATTCTCTACTTCCTTCTACCTTAAAGGTCAAAACAACAGAAATAGGACAGTCAGCTTCTTCTTCATAAAAAGTGAGCTGAGTCTGATAGGATAACACAGACAGCTGAGCAAGCTGTCTGCATTGACCAAGACAAGTCAAGAAACATTTATTAAGCACTTACTATATACCAGCCACTATGCTCAGCACAGGGGACACAAACTGAGGCAAAAAGAAAGACATTCCCTGAACTTACATTCTAATGAGGAAAGGCAGCCACAAGAGGTAGCTGGAAAGGAAGGGAATACTTGCAGGAAGGAGAAGTCCAGAGAATGAAGAATGGTTGATCTGTGCTCTTCCTCAAGAGGTTCCAGGAGGAACTTGCCAGTGGGAGAAGGAACTGCAGAGATGGAGAGAGAAGTATAGTGGCAAAACCTGGAGAGTTTGCTATGAGCCTTGACTTGGTAAAAATAAAATGAGGAATGCAAGGCAGGGCCACCAATTACAAAATGGCTAAACAAATTATGGTATAAGAAGTAACGGAATACTATGGTGCCATTAGAAATTATAAAAGAGATTATTTTGGAGAATCCTGGAATATATGACTTGATGCAGAATGAAACAAACACCAGAAGAAGAATTTATACAATGACCATATTACAACAAAAATAACTTTGAAAGATTGAAGAGATCTGACCAAAGGAATACCTGGCATATACCAGGCATACCAGGCATATACCAGGAATACCAGGTATTCAGAAGATCTATTTTACTCATCTCCTAGCAGAGGGGAGGAATTCAAAGTGCAGAAACAGATGCATATGGCCACTGTTTGGATTTGTTTTGTTTGATTATGCTTATTTATTACAAGGGGTTTTCTGCCTCTCTTTTAATTTAATTGGGAGAGGGGGCATTTAGGAAGAGGAGGCTAGCATAGTGATGCCCAAACCAGAGAGCCACTGAAACATTATTAAATGCACAGAAGAGCATAGAAAGAAGTTCAGAAGGAAGCTCATTCAAGCAGGGTAGTTTTGAAAGCAGCGTGTGAAATTGATTCTAAAGGAAGCTGTATGAAACTGAGTCTCATAAGCACATATAATCTCTTTTTGTGTTCTGCTGTGATATGAAAACAGTTTTGGGAGAGTGTTTAAGATCAGAGTAAAATAATTAATTATTTAAAAGTTGCTAAGGAATATTTAGATAAAGCAGAATCCTGTTGAGAGGAGGATTAAAGCAAGAGCTGGCTTGATCTTCGTTGCCCAGGTTCTCCGGTATTTGTTATATCAGGACGATGTTCTATTTTGAAGAACACTAGAACAACATAAGGAAAGACCAATGAAGGTCCTAGACAGGTGAAATAAAGCTGGCTTGAAATTGCCAAATGCCAATTTTGTAGAGCCTCCTCTGAAGTAAGTAGATCATCTAGTAACTTAACATAGACTTAGCACTGATTCAAGAAAAGACAGAAGAAACTCCCCAATGAATACATACAAAAAAATATTATTTTATGGTTAGGGACTTTTCTAGGATTCATTGGTTACTATCATAAAGTTTGGAAGAATTATGCTGTTATTGTTACATCTCTCAACAATAGCACTTAAAATCTAGGACTACAAAGAATAAAATAAACACAGGAAGAAAATTCAAATTCCCTTAAGCCCTGTGAAGAACTTTGTAGACGATTAAGATGAAGACTTAACAAACTTTGGAAGATTCAAACAACTGAATCACAAATTTTTATTTTTTCAATGAACAAAAATAGATTTTTCTCCCTCTCCCACAAAATGCCCACAATTGAAAAACAACAACAACAGCTTATAATATATAAAATCAGGCAAAACACAAACATTGGACAAGTTGAAAAAAATCTCATTCTGCACCCTGTGAATTCATTAGCTTCTCCCTAAAGCTGCTCCTCCTTTCACCTTCCCTGTTTCTAGTGGTAGGACCACCATTATCCCAGTCACCAAGGTCTGAAATCTCTTGTTCCACACTCTTAAAAAATAAATAAATCCTGCTGGCTTGACCTCCACAACAGTTTTCTTTACATCCCTTTTCTTTACTCCCACTAATACCATCCTAGGTCATGCCTTCATTATGTGATTGAACTAAACTAAGGATCCCAATAAATCTCACTTCCTCTAATCTCTCCTCTCTCCAATTCATTTTTTATGCAACTGCAAAAAGAATTTCTCTAATGCTCAGGTCTGAGCATGTCATTGGATAGAATGAAATAAAATTCCTTACCCTAGCAATTTCTTTCTAGGCTTATTTACACAATTCTTTTCAAGAACAGAGTGTTCAGGCCAAAGTAAGCAATTATTTCCCAATCTCATTGCTCTGCACATTTACAAACCACACCCCATATTTGGAACAGGTATCATCTTCATCACTGCATACCAGATAGGGAACTGGATTATGAAGATATATGGATATTAAGGAAATTAGGTTTCTACCAACACTTCACACCTTATATCAAGGTAAGCATGGGTATGTGATCTAAACAGAAAAGATCATATCATAAACAAATTAATCAGATCTATGGATAAAAGAAGACTTCACCCTCAAACAAGGGATAGAGAGGATCACAGAAGATAAAATGGATAATATTGATTATAAAAACTCAAAAGGTTTTTATACAACCTAATCAAATAAAACTAAAATTAAAAGCCAAGTTTCTCTCATAAAGGCCTTATTTCCAAGATATATGGGGAACTGATTCCAACTGATAAGAATGTGCTATTCTTCTAATTGATAGAATGGTATAAGGATACAAATACATGGCTTTCAAGTGAAGAAAACCAAGTAACATGCAATCTAATTTTAAAAATGTTCCAATTCACTAAAAATTAGATAAAAGCACATTAGAGTAATTCTGAGATTCAACCTAACATCCATCAGATTGACAAAGATGACCAAAAAAAGGCAAGGGTTAGAGGAGCTGTAGGAAAAGAAGTGCATCAATGCTTGGCTGGTGGAGCTATGAATGGGTTCAATTGCTCTACAAAGCAATTTGGAATGATCATAAAAAGTTATTAAACAGTCCTTTCACCCAGCTAACCAGCATGAGGCTTAAACTCAAAGAAAGAGGAAGAGACCGTCTGTGTAGAAAAATATTTATAAGCTCTTTTGTGGTGGCAAAAACCTAGAAATTAAGGGAATGAATTAGAGAATGACTGAACAAACATGGCAGATTTCCCAGTCCAGTGTTACTGCCAACAATGACTGAGGTAGGAAGACTGGCACTCAGAGAAAATGAAAGGAGGTCAAAATCCTCTGACTACCTTCCTGGATGCAAGATTTGCATCAGGAAGCACAGATCAGTTTGAAGAAGAAATGAATCATAATGTGATTGATGCACAGGACGGACTGTTTTTAAAAAAATAAAATTTTATTGTTATCTTTTGCTTTTATTTCATCTAGATTTCCCAACATACTCTTGCCTTACCTCCTGCCCTCTCAGAAAATCATTGCTTATTATAAAAAGAGAGTTGGGGGGGGGGAAGAAAGTTAAGAAAATTAGTCAACATATTAATTTAGAAATCTGACATTAGATGGAATGTTCCACACTCATGGTCCCCCCTTCTCCAAAGAAGTTGGTTCTCATAGTTCTTCTTTAGGGAGAGCTTAATTATGATTTGAAACCACACCGTTAAAATTCTTTCATTAATATCACAGTTATTTCCTATACAGGGCAGCTAGGTGATACAGTGGACAGAGCTCTAGGCCTGATGTCAGAGAGACCTGAGTTCAAATTTGACCTCAGACATTTATTAGCTGTGTGTCCCTGGGAAAGTCACTTAACACTGTTTGCCTCAGGTTACCTCATCTGTAAAATGAATTGAGAAAGAAATGGCAAACCATTCCAATATCTTTGCAAAAGATGACTGCAAATCTCCAAATCTCCAGTCTCCAGAAATCAGGCTGAAAGGAAGTTAGTAGCACAATTAGCTCTTTCCTTATCCTCTCCACCCAGACAAAAGACCTGCAGTTCCTTCCCCCAACAAGAGAGACTTTCCCTACAAGTTCTTTTCATTTCAGATGACCCAGAATTTACTGCAGGGATCCACTGATGTTTTTCCTTTGTTCCTTCAGGCTGTGATTGGACAACAGCATTTCCAGTTATTTTAATTATAATATATTCTAATTATTTCTAATAATTAAAAAAACTATATCAAACAGCTGATCTAAAATGATTATTATTGGGGTGCCTAGGTGGCACAGCAAATAGAGCACCAGCGCTGGAGTCAGGAGGACCTGAGTTCAAATCTGTACTCAGACACTTAACACACACAAAGGCCACACACACACACACACACACACACACACACACACAAAACCCTGTCCCTGTGGCCTGGGGCAAGTCATTTAACCCCAAGTGCCCTCCAAAAAGCAAAAATAAATACATACATACATAAATAAATAAATAGAATGATTGCTTTTCTAGCATATATAAAATGCATTGAAATGTTGACCAACATTGGTGAACTGCTGGGGTAAATAGTGACTCTCACCAAGAGAGACTCAGTTGTAGAAGTAGCCCTTAACTATGCTGAGAATGAGCTTCACATAGTGCTTAGAACATCCTTAGAGAGACTGTCCCTTCTTTCCAGCTTAAGGATCTCAGGAGATTATCCACTAGTGAAAATGTCAGGGACCTTCCACCTTAAACAGAAGACTTACTGGGGAGTTGAAAATCACTAAAGAGGAAGAGAGATGGGAACAATGGAGGGAAACACTCAGGGCTGAAGGGCAGGTCCTGCAAGCAGTAGCATCCAGAGAGAGAAGGTTGATAATTTCACAGAAGACATCAATGGTCCTACAACACTGAAGGCTTGATTTACCCCTCCATAAGCATACCCCAGTCACATATATTCCTTATATGTGTGTAATTCCACATAAGTTCTGGCCTCATGGGCCTCTATGTGTGACATAAATACATCTCTAGTCTTTTCACTGATGGTATGTGCAATTATAAGACAGCAAGTCCCATGTATAGGAGTCTAATGTCTGATTACTACTTTTATTCCTATGTTGTATTGTACTGTACTGTAGTAAGTACTGCTAATAAGTATTGATAAATGTTTTTGTTTGAACCAGCTGTGTTTTCTGGCTAATAACTAAATGGGAATAAACTGATGGTGGCTACTGAGTTATTGTGGGGGTAGATATAGACCTATGGAGTATCTCAGACCTGGGACAGCTTTTCTGGGGGCTACACCTGGGAAAGGGGGTGCATGAGATGCAACAATTAAATGCTATACTGCTCAGTTCATGTTTCCTTCATGATCTGGACTTGAGCTAGTAATAAACATTAATTTGTTACTCATAACCCTCCACAGGGAATCCAGAGACAGCTAAGGATCCCAGAGTATAAAAGGTGGCCTATTCTATACATGGTTTCAAGTTACTTGCCTTTTTTTTCCAGGAGTATATTCCATTATGTAAATCAGGATTCTACTTCATGTATTTATATGCATATTAAGGAAATAATCCAACTCATAGAGCTGAAATCTCCCAATGTGTATAGAATATCATTTATTAAATAGTTAGAATCTTGTTAGTACCAGACCTCATCTGGTATATCCTGTTGTGCAAAAGACAACAGGAAACTAATGATGTTCCTTCTCTCACCTCTGGCATGGTGTGCAAGTCAGCTCAGAGGTTCAGTAAACCCTTTTTAGACATCTGAGCTGACCAGAGTCCAACATGAAAGGTGTTGGTGAGTGAACCCTCTTTGACCTATCCCAGGATACCACCTGTCAGAAGGGAGCTTAAATTCTACCAAGTTCTCAAGCCTGATGACTTCCCATAAACCCTCTCCCAGTTAGGCTTCTCCAATAACACCCTTCAAACATATACAGATATAGATTAGGGCAGGTTTATACAGCTGAGTCTTGAGATTGTGGATTTAAAAAAAAAGTCTTTGTAAGAGAGTTCAGCCTGAGGCTGACAAATGCATTTCTTGAACTAACAGTTACAAAACCAGCCACAAAGAACAAATTAATTTGATTCATGATTAACATGAGATTGTTACTAAGATAATTAATTCCTGTTGTACTGTGCTAGCTCTGACCAAAAAGTTTCAGTACAGTCACTACTATGAACTGATCCCTGAACATTCCATGAGGAATGGGACTTCTCTGGTTGAAACAAGAATTATTTCCTGAGAGTTTGGACCAGAAGAAGGAAGGAAATAAGCATTTATTATGTGCCAGGCACTGTGTTAAAGCACTTTACAAATATTCTTTCATTTAATCTTCACAATAACCCTGAGAGGTAGGTGCTAATTATTATCCCCACTTTAGGACTGGTGAAACTGAGGCAGAGAGAAGTTAAGTAACTTAGGGCTGCTCATCTGGTAAGCCTCTGATGCCATATTTGAACTCAGTTCTGTGTTATGGTAAAGACACAGCCATGAAGGCTCTCTTGGATGCACCAAGCCCCTGTCATCTGTAACACACTAAGTGTATACACCACGTCTGGTTTGTATACAACCCCTTCTCTAGAAGTTCACCAGGTTTTAGAATCTGGAATAGACAGACATCAGTTGTTCTGAAAAGGATATAGGGATGTTAGCAGAATGCAAGATCCCTATGTCAACAATCTGAAGAAACAGACAAAAATGTTGATGCACCTTGGGCCTGCATCAGGAATGTGTGCAGTTTCAAGGAATGGGGAAGTAAAAATGCCAGTGTGTTCTGCCCTTGGGACATTTCATCCAAAATACTGTATTCAGTTAAGCAGTACTTAAATCATGGCAACATGGTTTAAGAAGTACATTGATAGGGGCAGCTAGGTGGCACAGTGAGTAAGATCGCCGCCCCAGAGTCAGGAGGACTTTTGACTGGTTCCAGCCTCAGAAAATTAGCATACACACATAAATAACTAGCTTGGTAACCTTGAACAAGTTACTTAGGCCCAATTGCTTTAAAAAAAAAAAAAGGACATTGATAAGACGGAGAATGTCAAGAGAAAGGCCTTGACAGTGAAAGGCCTTGAGTTCATAACATGAATATAGGTTAAAGGAGGTGGCATTTTAGCATGGAGAAAACTACTCTCAGAGAGCAGATAGTATCTGCATTCAAGTATTTGTAGAACTATCATGTGAAGGAAAGGTTTGCCACCAGAGGGCAGAAGCTGATATGGGTGAAAGGCATAAAGAGGCCAATTTTGCCTTGACTTCAAGAAAAACTGCCAAACCGAACTGTCTAAAAGTGATGGCTATCTTGCTTAGAGAAATAGTGCCCCACTCCACCTCCTTAGGTGTCTTCAAGCAGAAACTGGAGACACTATTTGGGTTTTCAGGAATGTTATGGTAGCTATTTTTTCATGGCCTCTGAGGTCCTTACCAATTCTCAAATTCTGTGATTTTGGAACGAACTCTGTATAATTTTTTCCCCAGAATGTATTGGCTTAACTGAAAGAAGTCAATTCTGTATGTCCTGTACATGTATGGGCTCCATCATAATCCTTCCAGGTCCAAGAAGTTTACCTGGCTCTGATGAAACAAGCAATAATTGGGGTTGCAATATAATCCATGGCAAAGCAACAAGCAAGAATTTCTTCAGCCTGTGTCATATAGGGCCATATACAGAAATCAAATTAGTATCCAAGTAGGTCACACTGCATTGAAAGAGATTATCTCAGTTCCGTTAACCAAGCACCACATACTCAAATAATATAATCAAATGTTCATTAAGTATAAAGTGTGTCTAAAAGGCTTTCTTAACACTTTTTCTGTCTTTTTTTTCTCTCTCTGTCTCTCTCTCTCTCCTAATTTGGGGATATGTATTGATTGGTTTTGCTGTATTTTTTCTCTTCTTTGAATTTTCTAAAAAAAAAATATTATTTGTTAAAAGAATAGGTCTCCAGGAGAGAGCTTTATTTGGGCTATGAAAAACAAAAGACATCAAAGTTTTATTTTTTTGAGTGGTGTGTTAGAGTCCCTTACTTGGATGTTTTATTTTTTAGTAATATGTTCCTTTTTTTTTTTATATTTTTATGTTTTTTGCTTTTTGGAGGGGCGAGGGCAGGGCAAATGGGGTTAAATGACACGCCCAAGGTCACAGGACTAGTAAGTGTTAAGTGCCTGTAGACAGATTTGAACTCAGGTTCTCCTGACTTCAGGGCCATTGCACTACTCACTGAACTACCTAGCCACCACATGGATATTTAATTTAATGTCAAGATCGAACCCTAAGGATGCATGCAGTTTGCTCCTTGGGTAGCAACACCATATATTTAATAGCAACAGATGTAAAGATGCAACAATAAATCCCATTGATGAAATATATTGTGGATGAATTTATCCTACAAAAGCAGATTTTATAGGAAAACAAAATTGACAATGCACCCTAATTATTTTATTTAAGTATTTTACTGAATCTGGGTCTCAGTCATGTGTGTACTTCCTCAAATGATGCACATCACAATGCATCCTGACCTTCTCCTCTGTGCTACTTCTGTCTTCTTCAATGATCAATGCTGGTTTCAAAATCCTAAAGCTAAAACTCATACACATTCTTTTCTGTTAGCAAACAAATGAAAATAATGGTAATTTACATGTATTAATAGGTATAATCATTATCTTGGGAAATTTTGCACAGCTTTTTTTTCTAATGGGAAAGTACTATGAAAGAATTGATTTTGGAAATTTACTGATATGTTAAAATAAAATGGGTGTATATGTGTATATTTATGTATTGTATTATGCATATGCAAAACCTGCCAATATAAACTAGCAGTTATAAGTCTTAAAAATTAATCAAGGTTTTATCACTTACTCTTCTAAGATTAAATATTCTTCAAACCATAAAAGCAAAAATAATAACTACTAATACCAAACTTCTGTTTTCCTGCCTGACCTAAAGTTACTCAACTGAATAATGAAATGGCATAACTCTAGATGGAAATTCATATCCTGACTGGATTTAACACGATGAACTTGAAAATTCATTTTAGGAACATTGTATTCTCTTTTGTTGTTTCAGCTAACAGTTTTAGTGACAGTTTAAAAAAGCTCATATCAGGCAGACCTTGATGATATAAACTAGCAGTTATAATTCTTAAAATTTAGCTGTTTCTGTTCAGGAATCTTTACTTTCTACAACACTGGCTTTCTCTATTTCAACTCGATTTTTGTTGATCATACCATTGTACAAAAATTATAGTAATAATGTGTTTAGTGGATCCTGTTGCTTCAAAAGAATGGTTTACTGATCACTCATGGTAGAAATTTTAACCATAGTCCAGGGGTTATTTTAGAAATTGGGGACTGGCTTATCAAATGAAGATTAAGTAGGAGTGGAACTTTTTAAAAGGATGATAGAAGGAAGATTTGAGCATTGATTAGGACCTAGCTTTTATGAAGCGCCTAATAAGAGTCTGGTATTGTGCTAAGCCTTGAAGATAAAATGAAAAACTTAAATAGATAAAGAAATTAAGTAAGACCCATATAGATTAAGGGAATTGTTCAAGGTCAGTCTGCTAGTCTGGATTTCAAATGCTGGTCCTCTGATTCCAAATCCAATATTGTTACGCTATAATAAATCTTTTCTCTTCATTTAGAAACTGAAAGCCTTTTTTTTTTTTTGTAAAGATAAGATTGCTAACAGTGTACCAAATTTGGTCGCAGGTTACCCTGGATGATATCATCTATATGACATGTTACCATAACAAGGCTCAATCAGATGAGACTTGAGGAGAAAATGAAATTGCTTACCTCCTATTGATGACAAACGATGTAACCTTGAATCCAGATTCCAGAGAGCTGAAAAATTATTACTATATGTCAAAGGAAGAACTAAGAGAGCTCCTGGCAAAAGGAGACAGAGGTGAAGCCAAGATTACTCCATGGCTGAAACTCATGGCAGAGAATTTTCTCTTCAAGTGGTGGGATAGCTTGCCTAATGTGAATCATTTTGTTGACAATAAAACAATACACTGACTATAAAAACCAGAGATTATTTTAAAAACTAAGGGAAAATATTATACCCACCTAAAATCTTTTATTGTTCTGGGTAATAGATAGAGTAAATAATTCTAATCTCAGAACTATACATTAATAAGGGGAGTAGGGTGGTAATCAAAAGTTTCTATTTGGCATTAGGTTGTGTTATAAGTTGCAGGCATATCTTGTATCTCTAATTATACCTCACACTTCCTGTTGGACATAGACAGCATTTGTCAGACTGATGCAAAACATCAACCTAATGTGAGCTACTTTTTCCTCTCTCTGAATGTCTAGTTTCTACCTTGCCTGGGCTATACTGTGTACAGACCACTATGTTAGCCACTAGATGAGCTAGGAAGTTGAGATTAGACAGAGTTCTGAACCTCCCAGAGTCTAAGGGATATGAAAGGTACACAAATTACTATGAGGCAAAATAATACACATTAAATGCAAAAGAAAGGTACAAATAAAGCTCTCTGGGAAACCCAAGAGGGACTGAGCTGAAGGTTCTACAAGATGGAGATGAACAATTCATCACAGCCAATCATGCATCACTTATTCAGCTGAAACTAAAAATTACTCAAACCCAGGTCCTCTGCCATTGACTAATTCAATGACCTTTCTACTCTAAGGAGCCTTATATAATATACAAGTTGCTTAAGTGAAGTCTATCACAATGCTAAATATTCTGGGGTTCCAGAGTCTGTCTTTATTAAAGGAGAAATTTTTTCAATGCTTGATTTACATTGATATGCCTACGCTTGGAAATTTTTATTCTTTAGCCATAAATTGTATGTTAATAGGAAATTAGAGAGAAAATGAAACTTTGCTTCTTATTAATGAATGATCTTAAATCAAAAAGAAAAGACTATTTTTCCTTTATGGGAATTGGGTTTTTCTGCATTACTTTTAACTAGTTATATTGTTAATTATGTCAGACTAACTTACAATAGGCTGCATGAATACATTTAAGCAATATACACATTTAAAAATTAATAAAGTGATACTGCAATATATCCTATTGTCCAGACTTTTATTTAATAAATGATAACATTCAATTCAATTCTGCACACCCATATTAGAGGTATAGTTTTACCGCTATTTAAGTTTTGTCCCCTTCTATTCTGGGGTGTACATTTTATGATCTAAGTGTAGTCATTCTAGACTCAAATGAATCCCATTCCTACTCTCTTGACAAGTCAAGTCCCCAGAAGTCTGGCTACATCTATCCCTTCATGTTCGATGAGTAACTCTTTTTCAATGTTATCATCTCAAAATCCCAATGGTATGTTTGCCACCATGAATATCAATTAATATCAATTAGTCACTCAGACTTAACTTTTAGAAAGAAGGATTTCTTGAGGATGTATAGTTGATACAACTGGAATAGACACCCCAAAGTCCACGGCATACTTTCCCACCAGGGAAAGGTTGGCTTATGCTGAGAGTGCATATGGAACAAAGGGATAACACATCCCTAGGAAGTACTTTTCATAGACTTCTCAGGATATTCCCACAAGTGGCCTTCTAGGTCCTTGGGTGTGGCCTTTGGACTGAATCCAACTTTCATAGAACAAATCCTTTTGTTAAGGAGATTTGTTTTATGATGTTTAGATTCAGTCAAAAGACCACACTTGTGGACCTAGAGAGAAAGATATGTCCTTGAAGCCACAGGTTCCCCATCCCTGGATAATATTTTTCTGCAGGTCTCTTTGCAGAACCCTGAATATAGAATGTAGAACATCGAGCCTGTCCTTGGTTCCTGGTGTCTACCACAGCCCTTGCTCTCGTAAGAACACTACTAGAACACCTGACGAAAAGTCCAATCCAACTCCTCCAACAAAGTCCTCTGGCCAAAGGAAGTAGGGGAAGGAAGAGGGGCTTTCCTCCTCATCCCCAATGGTTCTTTATCAGGAATTAGGCTGGAATGCTCACCCTGGATTGCTGAAATTTCTTGGGTTCTGAACTAGCTTTGTTCACACCTAGTAGGGGGTGTGTTCTCACCTGAAAAAGATATCAACGCTCAGTAGGATTGGGTGCTTTCAACTCTGTGGAATGTAAGCTTTTAGGACACTACTTTGAATGCTTACTAAGAGAGGTGCTGTTATACACAGATAGCAAAACCTACATTGCTTCATCCTGAACAGTATACTTCCAGGTACAAGTTTTCTTTCTTTAATTCTTTCCTGAGCACCCATAATTACCACTAAAATATTTTCACTTACCTTTGATCATAGTAACACCTTCTATTCAAAGTAATATAACTTTTTCCCATTTTTTTCTTCCTTTGCATAATTGGTTTTGCTCTTCCCTTTGCCTCAATAAACCTTTAATTTAATGCAATTCAATTCAACATTTATTAAGTGATATTATATACAAATCACTGAGCTACATTGGATATGAAGACAGAAATAAACTCTCTCTGTCCTCACAGGCCCTCCATTTTCTTGGGGAACACAAGTTTTACCCAGATAAGGACTTACAAAGTAAGACAAAGTAATTTCAAGAAGGCCTAAAGTGAGGATGTCGAAGTTATGCTCTGAAGAATGTTAGAAGTTGGTAGAGGTGAGGAGGAAGGACATTTCAGACATAAGGAAGCACTTGGTCCCAAAGTAGGGCAAAGGCAAGGAAGCAAGAGATGGAATATCATGTGTGGGGAAGAGATAGCAAACCATTTGGACTACAATGGAGACCATGTTCAGGGTAGTATATGAAATAATGCCAGAAATGTAAGGGTGTGTCCATCCACCCACACCACCTCCCACCCACTTCATACTGATGTAGATAGAAAGGTGCTCTAAAGGTTGAGTTGCCCTTTCCTTGGTTTATCCTCTAAAGGCACCCTAAAATACAGAGGTGCCCTAAAATGGTTGAGTTGCTCATTCCTTGGCATCCTAAAGTCTCCCCTTATCCTGAAATATCACAAAACTTCCCATTATACTAAAACTCCTTGTCTCCTCCCCTCCTGTGTCATAAAAATTCCCTTATCTCCCTTGTATCATCCACTGTCCTTATCCTGTGTCCTTAATCTTACAAGATTTATCTTGTCCCTAAATCTCCATCCCCCCTTTAGAAACCCTAAAATTACATTATTATCCTACAGGCTGTATAGTTTTCTATCTATATAAGTCTGGTCCTTGTCCTATATCAATGCCTTTTGTTTAGCTCCTTGCTGAATCTCAGGCCTGCATGCTTTTGTGTTAATAAAGCTCCCTTTGGCTAAAGAGAAGGTCTGACTGAATTCTTTCAAAACTTGAACCAGCTCTTCCAACTCTGAACCTTGACAATACTGTGATATTAAGGTCCAAATCCTTTGCAAAACTGGGGTTTCCAGCTGATCACAGAATTCTCTTCCTCTATATGGAATTTTGTGAGTACCCTTAAGATCCAGGAAAGCATTCATTAACATCCAGTCTGTGCATAATGTTTATATAGAATCTTTCTTTGATATATTTCCCAGCATAACAGGACCATTCTCCTAATCTTATCCCAATATCTCTACATTTTATTCTTCAAAGTTATGAAATAAACCCTCATCTCCAGTAATGGAAATGCAGATTTGAATATCTTCCCTGCCCCTAGGCCCTTTGATTGGCTTAAGTGACTCTGAGAACCTTCTTTAATTTGATAATATACTCTGCCCCCTAATAGGCTGAATGTGGTCACGTGGAGCCTGTGGTAGGAGGCTTGGTTTTCAGGAATAACCACACCTTGATGCTGTGTGATTGGGCAGTGGGTCAAGAGGGTGGTTACATTCTCTGAGCCAGGAGAAGGCTATATAAGCCTGGATGGGAGGCTTTGCTTTGGGGCTCACTTTGAAAAGTGTTGTGTGATTTGACCAGATGAGACTCTGGGCAGCCGTTGAGAACCCCCCCCCCCGCTTTGAAAACCCAGATGTTGATGCTTCCCTCTCTGGTAACTGTGATTTGGTATTGATATAATGGTTGGACAGTTTGGAAGCCTATTTGATCTGTCTGTATACTCTGAAGTTTGGGGTGCTGACCTTTTCCCCCTGAACTAGGTAAATGATATATGTTTGTTTGATTAAAGTAAGCTTGTTAACTGATTTTTGAGTTGCTTTCCTTTACAAAAACAGATCTAAGAACCTGTGTTGGCAGCCACTCTGGGGATGCTGGGGTGCTTGCTGCTACATCTCCCTCCTCTCCCACTGGAGCCCAACCTTCCTCATCCCTCAACAGCAGCTGAAATTGCTCTGGTCTTCATTTCTTCCAATTCTTTCCATTGCTTAGGTACTCTCATTCCTTAGATCAGTCCACCATGGATCAGAGAACTCATTCACTAAGGATATGTTCTCTACCAAGCAAGGATTGGTGAGAGAAAAGCACAAGAGTCATCCTAGCTTTCCATTAAATACCTGTTTTATGTCTTTTGACCTGACCTGCTTCATGCCCAAGCTGACTTAGATCATCCCAGTTCTCCAAAACTCATACCGTGTGTTTAATGTAATACATTAAATTATTGGCAAAGCTGTTGCCCAAAATAATTGTATAACTCAAAGGCACTGGCCTCTTAGCAGCTGAATATGAGAAATGATGCCTCCAAAGTCCAGGACCCTAAAGATCTCTTTTCCTCCTCATAGTAAAGATGATTTTCCTTCTCTCTTCCTGAGCCACTACAATGTGAAATGTTATACAGTTCAATTTGATCTTTGGATGAAACAAAAGAGAAGTTTCATAACAACATATGCCTGGGATCAAGAGAACAAGTAGAAGTATTAGCCTTAACAGAGCAATGAACTGCTTCTGACAACAAAAGAGTAGAGAATGATGATAATGCAAAGAGATTTTGAGGTGCAGAGTAGGAAGACAAGGCAGTCCCTGAAAATTAGCTTTCTATTTTCTTAGAAACATCTGCTAAGAGAGAACGTAGTAGGCAGCTTTGGAATACTGAGGAAAAGGAAAAAAGCTTAAAAAGCCATCAAGGAGGAATGTAACTGTCCTTCAAGGAAGACTAAAATAATTTCCCTCCATCAGAGAGGGGCTGGAGGAGATAAAATAATAGGAAATTACTGTGGGTCCTGTTGATAGTTACATGATTTCCTCCAAGATCATTCAGCAGCTTTGATTGTGAGCAGATGGAAGGTGTCAGGAGCGCTAGAATGGGGTTTGGTGTGATATGAACTGTCCTAGGACAAAGTCACAGGGGACGTGAGCATAGAATTTACAGTACAAATTGGCACATAAACATAGTACAAGCTGCAATTTAAACACAGATTCTCTGGCTCCAAATATTTTCATATAGAAGTTGATTTCATTTTCTCCTGATTCTTTGCAGAGGTGGGAGATGAGTGTGGAACACTACAAATACTGCCAGATTTCTTTGAGATGTTGAACATTTTTTTCTAAACTAATTTTGTCTTTTTTTACTCTTTATTATAAGGAATGACTGGGGGAGAAGATAAACCAGGAAATGTAGGTGATGTAAAAACAAAAGATATCTTAAAAACAATGTTCAGAAAGAAACATTCTATTTTGATTGCTTGAAAATGTGATCACAACTCATAAAATTTCCCCCTAAAAACCATGCAAAGTACAAGATTACCTAATAAAGATCATTTAATTCATAGCATTTTGAATTTATTTTTAAAAAATTCAATAAAGCAATACAAGGGGAAACTTTTCAAACATCTTTTCAGTGTCTGAAACTATTGCTACTGTGGTTGAAATTTTCTAATTTTGCCCATTTAGCCTTCTTTATTAATTATTTTTTTAAAAAAGACAACTTTAAGTCAGTCCTAAACAGTCAATTAACCATTTAATTTGGATATTAAAAGTAATAGAGAGTTGACTAAACACTTTGGGTCGTATGTTAATGGAAAGTTTCTTTGGTTCCAGACCTAGAGCCCTAAAGATATTGATTAGGTCTATCAAGTTCCAACTAAACAAGTTCCTACAAATATACATTCTAACTCTGAAGAGACTTTTCAGAAATTTGTAATCAGAATCACATAATGTTTTCCCGTATGATGGTTTGCTTTCCAAGTAATGCTAAAATCACTTCTGGATTTAATTTCAGAATTTTTCTTCAGGTTAAAAAAAAAAACCCGTAGAATAATAATCTGTGCCTTTGCTCGCTCACTCTCTCACTAGCTCTGGCTTTCTCTCTCTCTCTTTTCCTTGATAAAACCATAAAAGAGAATTCATAATTATAATGATTCAAATAATGTTTGAAATAAGTAAAAACAAAATTTTCCTAGGGAAAATAATTGAATTTGCATGCACAGATTTTCAAAATCTCAGGTTTTGATGATGGTAACTACATTAGAGGTCATTTAGTACAGTTACCTCACTTTAATGATGTGAAAACAGTCTCAGAGAGGTTAGATCACTTACCCAAATTCATATAGCCATAAATCAACAAAGCTGATGTATAAGCCTTAATCCTCTAATTTCTTTCAACTACAAGAAAGAGTTATTGAATGTGTAGCAAATTACACAAAAGGAATAACTAAAATAATTAGTTTTAAGTCTTTCAGCTCCATAGTTAAGACATTTTAATAAAATTGGGTCTGGACAACTTATCTTATGGCATAATCACTTTATAGGCCCAAATAATACTAGATTTATTCAAATGATCTCTAGTGGCAATATATTATACAGTCCAAAATGTGGGGGGTATTTTTTTCCTTCAAGAGAAGCGACAAAAAGGGAAGGAAAGAACTATATATTAAGCACCTACTATGTGCAAGACATCATGATAAGCATTTTACAAACAGTTCACTGATTGCTTAATTTACTAAATAACCACACTTGCTTGTTCTATATTTCATCACTGCCATTGGCATAGATTCATCATGTTTAGATTATACCCTCAAAGCTCATGATAATGAGCTAAGAGAAAGGGGGTTAGAGAGGGGAAATTGCAATTACGGGGAATCTAAAATGATCTATCTCATCTGTGCCTGGTGCAGTATGGCACTGAGAATGCAATGAATACACTTGGTGTGAGTTACCTTTTCTCACTTTTGAGAAGGAAAGCCTAAATGAACCAATTCTAGGAAGAGGAATTAAATTAGATTTTCCAGAACTTTCAAACGATAAACAATTACTTAGTGCCTACCACCTGACAAGCCTATGTTAGATGCTGGTGATATCAAAAGAGGAAAAAGACTGTCCCTGCCCTTGGGAAGCTTACATCCTAATAGGAGTGTGAATGAATTCTATTAAATAACCAAAGGGTAAAATAATCTCTATACTATATTAATTTTTACAAATAAAAGACTTATTTTTTGCAACATTAGAGGGCAAATAAGATTGTGGAATAATAAAGAAAAATGAAATTATTGACCAATACCATTTAATGTTAAAAATGACAAAATTCTGGCAAATAGAATACAGCAGTGTATCTAATACTATTATTTGTTAAGTTCTAATAAGATTTATGTGAAGACTATAAGGATGTCATAAGACGATAAAATCACTTCAAAAATAAAGCCATAGAAATCATACATCTGACATTTTTTACATATTTCTGTTCTTCAAAAAAGCACTAAAATGTAGAATAATAGACAAATCTGCCCTTAATATGATAAGAAAGTGCTTATTTGAAAAAGGGAAAAATGGAATTTAACTTTCCACTTAGAAGAAACTAAAGCAGGGCCATCTACCTTCCATATTCACTATTACTGTTAGATATTATACCTATAGAAATGGGGCAAGAAAAAGTCATTTAAGAGGTAAACAGAATAAAAAATTGGATTTAAATATGTTTTTTCAAGTGATATAATTTTGTTCAGTTGTTTTCAATCCTGTCCTGCCTTCATGACCCCATTTCAGATTTTCTTGGAATGGTTTGCCAGTTTCTTCTCCAGCTTATTTTACAGATGAGGAACTAAGGCAAAAAGGGTGAAGTAACTTGCCCAGGGTCACACAGCTAGTAATTATCTGAAGATAAATTAGAACTCACAAAATTGAGGCTGTCTCCAGGCTTGGCACTTTATCCGGTGTACCCATCTAATTTGTTTTATGTATAGAAGAAAAAGTCTGCAAAAGCCAATAGACTATAATAGAAAGAGATATGCTAGACTGAAAAGCATTTATATATATTCCTAACAAGAGGGAATGAATGAATAAAAAAACATGTATTTACATGTTTACTTAAGGCCCTAAAACAAATATTTCTAATTAGAGAAGATAACATATGAAAAGTACTGGTAGCCAGGAAGGGATGCTTTGGCTAAATCCTAGGGATGGCAATTAGAGCCAGCTTACTCTTTCCACTAGCAATAGCACTATTGATTTGATTATGGTTCCCAAGACAAAAGTAAAAAAGAAGGGATGGGAAATGGCAGAGTGCTGGACAACTAGCAGATAGCAAGATGACCAGGGTGGATAACTGGATAGGATGTAAAGCATAACTAGAAAAGTAAATGGGAAACCAAATGAATGATGATGTTATCTATGTGAAATTCTTCTTCTAGGGATATTGCCATAGGAATTGACTGAGGAGAATTGCTATTATTCAGGCCTCATGCAAAGTTCCAAGTTTTTTTATCCTCTCAGTGTTGGGAAGGGAATTCCACTGAGATGCAAGGAGGATACGGAAAGTGAGAAGAGGAGGATGTATGCTTCTCCTGTCGAGGCAGAAGGCAGTGATGGAACTGAGTCCACCGCTATGATGGCAAAAAAGGAAAGCCAGAAGAGTTGAGGACTCATAACTTAACATAGCTGCATGAGGTCAGGAAGAGATGCTGCTGGCAGAGGGGCTTCAGATCACCAGCAGCTGTGGCAGTTTTTAGAATTATCAAATCATAGAAGATAAGGACAAAGTAAGAGGTCAGTGCATTGTGGACTTTCAGAACCAGTAGTTCAGAAGTGTGGTCAGTCTTTGCCTCCAAAGAAAGAAGCAGCTGAGGTGAGGGAACCATGCTGCTGCAGCCATGTGGCTACTTCAGCTCCTAGCCCACAGATTGTAAGTGGACCAAGCAACCAGTCTGAGGGGTAAATTGCTCTTGTTTTAACCTGCTTGGATATGGTTGGCAGTCTAGGGTGGAGGTCTTGGGGTGTGTGACCAGCTAGCTAGAGTGTGTGGAGGATTCAGAGAGGGCAGTAAACAAATACCTTCAGCAGCTGAGAAAACCCCAGCATTTGGGACAAAGCTCCCCTGTCTGGTAGCAGAGTCCTACTGTGGCAAAAAGCCCAAAAGTCAAGTATTTGAGTGGCAACATGAGCAAGCAAAAGAAGCAAGGCAAACAGAATAACCCAACTTTACACTCCTATTTTGGGGATAAAAAGGATCAAAGCATGGAACAGGAGGAAGAACAAAAGTCAGAACTCCTACACCAAAAGCTTCCAAGAAAAATATGAACTGGTTACAAGCCATAGAGGACCTTAAGAAGGATTTTGAAAACCAAATAAGAAAAGTGGAAGAAAAATTGGGAAGAGAAATGAGAATGATGCAAGAAAATTATGAAATGAGTCAACAACCTGACTGAAGAAAATAACATCTTAAAAAATAGATTAACTCAAATGGCAAAAGAGGCCCAAAAAGGCAATGAAGAGAAGGATTCCTTAAAAAGCTGAATTTCCCAGATGGAAAAAGAATCTTAAAAGCTCACTGAGGAGAGTCATTACTTCAGAATTAGATTGGAGCAAATGGAAGCTAGTGACTTTATGAGGAATCAAGATACTATTAAACAGATGCAAACAAATGAAAAATAGAAGGCAATGTGAAATATCTCACTGGAAAAACCACTTACCTGGAAAATAGAGCCAGGAGAGATAATTTAAAAATTATTGGACTACCTGAAAGCCATGATCAAAAAAAGAACCTAGAAATCATCCTTCAAGAAATTCTCAAGGAAAATTGCCCTGATGTTTTAGAACCAGAGGGCAAAATAGAGGTTGAAAGAATCCACTGATCACCTCCTGAAAAAGATCCCAAAAAGAAAATTCATAGGAATAGTATAAGCACGTTCTGGAATTCAAAGATCAAGGAGAATATATTACAAGCAGCCAGGAAGAAAAAATTTGAATATCGTGGAAAGACAATCAGGATGACACAGGATATGGCAGCTTCTACACTGAGGGATCAAAGGGCTTGGAATATGATATTCTGGAGATCAAAGGAACTGGGATTAAAACCAAGAATCACCTAGCCAGCAAAACTTAGTATCATGTTTCAGGGGAAAATATGGTCATTCAGTGGAATAGAGGACTTTCAAGCATTCTTGATGAAAAAACCAGAGTTGAATAGAAAATTTGACATTCAGACAAAAGAAGCAAGAGAAGCATGAGAAGGTAAACAAGGAAAAGAAATCATAAAGAACTTATCAAAGTTGAACTATTTACATCCCTACATGGAAAAATGATAATTGTAACTTATGAAACTTCTCTCAGTATGAGAATAGTTGAAGGGAATAGAAATGTGTGTGTACATATATACATATATACATATATATGTCTATATAGGAGGGTATATAGGCATATGAATCCATATGTGAATGTGTATATATATGTGTACAGGTATAAATAGATAGAGGGCACAGGACCAATTTAATAGAAAGGGATGATACTTAAAAGGTGAAATTAAGAGGTGAGAGAGGAATAAAATGAGAGGAGATGGGGAGAGGCAGAACTGGGTAAACTATCTCATATAGAAGACTCAAGGGTAAATGATTACAATGGAGGGGAAGAATAGGGAGGCAAAAGGGAATGGGTCAACCTTATTCTCATTGAATTTGTCTTAAGGAGGGAATGACAAACACATTAAATAGGGTATCTTGCCCTACAGGAGAGTAGGGGGGAAGGGGAAGACAGGGTGGATGATGGAAGGGAAGGTAGGCTGGGGGAGGATGGAAGTTGGAAGTACCCACTCTTGAAAAGGGACAGGATCAAAGTAGAGAACAGAACAAGTGGGAGGTGGGATAGGAGGGAGGGAAATATAGTCAGTCTTTTGCAATATATACACTATGCAAATGTTTTGCATAGCTACACATGTACAACCTATACTGAATTGCTTATCTTCCCAGTAAGGGTGGGTGACAAGGGAGGAAGGGAATGAATCTGGAATTCAAAGTTTTAAAATCAAATGTTTAAAATATATATATATATATATATATATATATATATATACATACATATATATACATATATATACATACATACATATCTACTATGGAAATGTTTTGCATAGCTACATATGTACAACCTATACCGAATTACTTATCTTATGAGTAAGGGTGGGTGACAAGGGAGGAAGGGAATGAATCTGGAATTCAAAGTTTTAAAATCAAATGTTTAAATACATACATATATATATACTATTATTAATATTATTTTACATGTAACTGAGAAATAAGATATACAGGTACTGGGGCATAGAGATTCGCCATGACCTACTGGAAAGTCAGAGGGGAGATGGGGAAAGATATGTGAGAGAGGAGATTGGAGGAGGGGATGTCCAGTGGGATTGCTATATTGGGGTGGTGGGTAGGGGGAAAAATGGGTAGAAAATTTATAACTCAAAATCTTGCAGAAATGAATTATGTAAACTAGGAGTTAATAAAGCATTTGATTAAAAAAAATAAGAAATGACTGGTTCTAATCACAACTGTGATCTAGCAGGGCCAGGCTTCTGATCAGGTAGGGGTTTAGAGGTTTGTACCCCTGCTTCCTAAGCAATGTGAGGGGAGCATGACGTGGGCAGTTTATGAAGTTGCACCTAGCCAATGGAGAACAAGATGGAAATTCTAATGGAAGCAATATAAAAAGGCTCATATTGTCTGAGTTGGTATAGTACATTAAGGGAGTTACCCATTTATTCAAAAGGAATAAATGTAAAATAAATGTAGTGAAAACCTTCCTGGCTTTCCAATGAATATTATTTATTCCTAGATTGAGCATGTTCATAACACTGGGGGAAAAAAAAACCTAGCTCCCCTTCACCCACCCATCAGTTAAAACAAGAAATCACATTTTACATTGTCTCAATTCCTTTAAGTCTTTCCCTCTTCTTTCTTTGCTTTAAGTTAATAAAACAGCATTTGTGTTTCTGGTCAATCATGATAAATTCTGCAGAAAAGTCAAATGAAGATCACCTCACAAGGCCAATGCAAAGAGAAACTACCTGTTGTAAAATTCCTTCAAGTCCTGTAAAATACTTAAGGGACTTCATTCTTAATGTGTGTTCTGTTTTTCCCAGTTTCTTTGATAAAGTCTCTACTAATCTGAATCAGAAGATTAAGGTGTGATCCTTCCACTACCACAATGTAACTATTGGACGCCTAGTTTGTAACTTTCTGTTACAGAACATAGTGCCCTGGGAATAATGTAGAGCATGAACAATTTTGTAACTTCTTTTGTATAAATCTAATTGTTTCTCAAAATATTTGGAACAATTCACAAGTAGGTCAGACGTAAATTAGCTTTGCTACTGTCTTACAGCAGGCCTTTGTCCTGTGGGCAGCTCATGGCTCTCAGGCATGCCTAAGGATTTCCTAAGACCAGTGAAATACAAAGAGGATGATTTCCTCTACATGCAGGTCTCCTGGAATCCTTTGGCAGGTCACTATTTGTTTAGGCCTCTCTTACAGCCACAATCATGACAATTTTCATTTTGCAATCATATTTGACAACTTAAGTATTATGAAGAGATGACTCAGGGTTGTTTTGCCTCAGAGTGGGAGTTAACTATTGACCCTGAAGTGTAAAGCCAAGCAAAGCAACTTTCCAGAGGACTGCTGATGTGGACAACTTCAAAGTTCTGATTACACAGTATAGTAAACTCTATGTATTCAGTAACCAACTAAGACAAAACATTCACAAAAATCAAAGTACAGCATTCACAACTATGGCATAACAACTCATCACTAAAATGGCCACATAGTTTTCACCAAAGTGGTCACATAGTTCTTAGCAGCTCTCAGATGAACTTCTGGCAGCTCTCAGAAGAAGTTCTCAGCAACACTCAGAAGTACTGGCAGCTCTCAGAAGAAATTCTCAGCAGCTCTCAGAAGTTCTCAGCAGCTCTCAGAAATTCTCAGCAGCTCTCAGAAATTCTCAGAAGCTCTCAGAAGAAGTTCTGGCAGCTCTCAGACGTTCTCATTTCTCAGTTCTCTTCTCTCTCCCTAACAGTAGTTGCTCAGCCCCCAGATGTTTGCTCCCAGCAGTTCTGGCCCCACTCTGGGCTTTTCCTTATATATGGCATTAGCTCCTCCCTCTTCTGCCCCTTCCTGTTACATCAGCAAGTTCATCCCACTGTGGAATTCACAAATTCTGGATCTTAATGATTGATAACAATCATGAACTTGAAACAAGGTTCTAAGTACCTGCTTACTTGCCAGTACAAGGGGCATGGAAGATCTTCAAATCCCATTACTATTACATGGAGCTATATAAAATCTAGGGTCAAAGCCCATCTCCAACACTTACTAACTAGCTGGGTAATAATAGGCACCTCTGGCACTTAATCTTGGGCAAGTCATGTACCATCTCTGAGCCTCAATTTCCTCAACTCTAAAATGAAGAGAATATCTATAAGGCTTTTTTCATGAGGTAACTGTGAGGATTCCAAGAATAACAAGGATGTAAAGTGCTTTGAAAAATTCTTAGTACTGCATAAGTACCCATTATTATTAAATCACTAATACCAGATGTTATTCTCCTGAGACTGATGATGGAACTCAATGAAACTGCAGAATCATTGGTAAAATGTTACCTACTGTTACAAATATTATTGTGCCACCATACTTGGAGGGTGGAAAATACTGAAAAGCTTTCAGAAAGACTGAGTAATGGTTAGCACTGGAGAACTTTCCATCTACCCTATGTCTTTATCTTCATTCCATTCCTTTCCTCCCTTCCTTCCCTGTTTCTCCCCTCTTCAACCTTTCTTCTGATCCTTTTTAAGCATATCTGATAATTGGGGTACATATCCCTTTAAGGATCATCTGTATTTTTAAAAGCTTCTCTTTCAAAAGGGAACTGCTCTGGATGACCTTTCTAACTCAAAGTCTAGAAACAATGTAAGAAGGAAACCTCTGAACTATCAGTTATGGCCATGGAAAGTAGCATAGGAGTCCTTGAAATCTGTTCCCTAAAGTGGTCAACTAAATGAAATGTCATCAATAAAATATTGGGATTTATCAGGAAATGTAAAAATCATCATTCTGTCCTGTTATCAAAAAATAGCTCTACCTGAACTATCCTATGCAATTGTTGTCATCACCCCTTATAAACTTTGGCCTGAAGGAAAACTTCAAGAGTTCTTACCCTTTTTTTTGTGTCATGGACCCATTCAGCAGTATGGTCAAACCCATGAATCCTTCTTAGAGTTATGTTTTATATGCATAAAATAAAATATGCAGCATGACAATAAAAATTATGTTGAAATATAATTGTTGAAATACTTTTAATATGCTCATGGACCCTGATATATTTCCAATATATTTCATAGATGATTCCCAATGGGATATTGATCACAATACTTCAGAACCCTAAAAAAGAGAAAGATATGGGGGCGGAGCCAAGATGGCGGAGTAGAAACAGCTCATCCAAGCCACTCTGCCCCCAGATTCCCCCCAAACTATGTAAAAGGGGACTCTGAAGAAATTCTGGAGCCCCAGCACCCACAGAACGACACAGAAGCTAACCTCCCGCTGAGGACAGCCCAGCAGCCCTGCAGGAAGGACCATCGAAGCACTCTGGGAGCTGGCAGCACGAAGCCCACAGAGCACGGGGAGCCGAGCTGAGCGGAGCCCAGGTCCGCATGAGCCGAGGTTTTAGCCCCAGGGCGGCAGGGCCAGCAGCCAGCTGGAGGAACCCCAGAACACCGCCACTGTGACAACTCCAGAAATATCAACATAGACATGCATAGAACAAAGTAAAGGTCATCATATGGACTTTGGGACCAGTATTTGGGGAATGCGTCAGCTCCCTCCCCTGGGGGCTAGAAGCCGCTGAGGAGACACGCCATTTTGTAGTTTTCAGAGGCAGCTCCAGCTCTTGGCCTGCAATTAATTGTAGGGAGATCCAGCAATCAGTCTTGGGGGGTAATCGCTCTTGTTTTAACCTCCCTGGATCTGGATTGTGATCTAGGGTGGAAGTCGTGGGTGGGTTTACAGCTTGCCAGAAACGGAAGTTGCCCCCCACACGTTAGGGACAAAAATTCCTCTATCTGGCCTTAAAGCCATAGTGTGGCAACAAGCCCAAAAGTCAAGTAATTAAGTGGCAACATGCCAAGGCAAAGGAAACAGAAAAATGCAACCCTAGTCTCCTATTTGGGGGGCATAGAGCGGGAAAAGGACTGTGAGGTCAGAAGTCCTGCTCCAAAAGCCCCAGGGGAAAACATGAGTGGGTTGCAGGCCATAGAGGACTTTAAGAAGGACTTTAAAAATCAAATAAGAGAAGTGGAGGAAAAATTGGAAAGAGAAATGAGAAGGAGGCAGGAAAAGTATGAAATGAGGGTCAACAGCCTGACTGAGGAAAACAACACCTTAAAAAATAGACTAACTCAAATGGCAAAGGAGGCCCAAAGGGGCAATGAGGAGAAGAATGCCTTGAAAAGCTGAATTTGCCAGATGGAAAAAGAATCTCAAAAGCTCACTGAGGAGATTCATTCCTTCAGAGTTAGACTGGAGCAAATGGAAGCTAATGACTTTATGAGAAATCAAGATGCAGTTAAGCAGATCCAAACAAACGAAAGATTAGAAGGCAATGTGAAATATCTCATGGGAAAAACCACCGACCTGGAAAATAGATCCAGGAGAGACAATTTAAAAATTATTGGACTACCTGACAGCCATGATCAAAGAAAGAACCTAGAAATCACCCTTCAAGAAATTCTCAAGGAAAATTGCCCTGATGTTTTAGATCCAGAGGGCAAAATAGAGGTTGAAAGAATCCACCGATCACCTCCTGAAAAAGATCCCAAAAAGAAAACTCCCAGGAATATTATAGCCAGGTTCTAGAATCCCCAGATCAAGGAGAAAATACTCCAAGCAGCCAGGAAGAAACAATTTCAATATTGTGGAAACACAATCAGATTAGCACAGGACCTGGTAGCTTCTACACTGAGGGATTGAAGGGCATCGAATATGATATTCCAGAGGGCAAAAGAACTGGGAATGAACCCAAGGGTCACCTACCCAGCAAAACTGAGTATTTTGTTTCAGGGGAAAATATGGTCATTCAGTGGAGTAGAGGACTTTCAAGCATTCTTGAGGAAA
>WOXC01011241.1:0-46880 GCA_011680675.1 Gymnobelideus leadbeateri
TCGGTTTGCCATTTCCTTATCTAGCTCATTTTAGAGATGAGAAAACTGAAACAAACAAATGGCCACACAGTTAGTAAGTGTCTCAAGTTAAATTTGAACTAAGAAAGATGAGCCTTGCTTACTCTAGGTCCAACATTCTATTCATATGTGTAAATTCCATACCTAAATATTTTCCTGAAAGCCTCAAAGTTACTTCATATTTCCATATTTCCACCTCAGCAACCTCCCATTAAATTAACTTGATATTTAGACTTTTGATAGTAGTCACCATTTTCCACCAGTATCATATCTTGGTTTCTCTTCCATGGGGTGGGATTGGGGGACCCTCCTTTAGGATAAGCTATTGATCTGAAATCTTATCATGAGGCAGATTGACTCAGGTGTTGGTATTCATCACCTTTTGAACTCACCCTAATTTGACTCTCCCTTCTGATTGGAGGATTGGAGGGTGAAACATTAAACTCCTCCCAAATCCTTCCCTTATAAATGTCTCACAACATTCCAGGACAATTGATTTTTCATCAGCAGTTCATCTTGGTTTCTACTATACAGAACAACATGTTCCCCTTTCAGGTCGTCTCTCCTGTACCCTTATGTTTTTAATTAAATTTTCTGTTTCATTTTAGTTTCATATCATTTATTTCCACAAGATTTTAAGTTACAAATATTCTCCCTGAATTTTCACTATGCACCACCCCAAAATGCAATCCCACTGTATACCCCCTCCCCCAATCTGCTCCCTCCTATATTACCCCATCCACCCTCTGACGTTCCCATAGGGCAAGATGATCTCTATACCCCAGTGCCTATACTTGATATTTCCCAGTTGCATGCAAATTTTATATATATATATATATGTATATATATGTATAAAACATTTGATTTTAAAACTTTGGCTTCCATATTTTTCCCTTCCTCCCTTATCACCTACCCTTACTGGGAAGATAAGCAATTAAATATAGGTTGCATACATGTAGCTACAATATATCCATATTGGATATATTGTGAAAGATTAACTATATTTACCTCCATCCTCTCCTGTTCCCTACTTGTTCTAAACGCTACTTTGACCCTGTCCCTTTTCAAAAGTGTGTGTTTCCAACTTCCCTTCCCCCCACAACCTGCACTGCCAGGTCATATCCCCTCTCTGTCATATACCCTCTCGTCCCTTTCCCCCCTACTCTCTTGTGGTGTGAGATACCCTATTTAGTGTATACATCATTCCCTCCCTAAGCCAAATTCAATGAAATTAAGGTTGACCCATTACTTTTTGCCTTCCTGTTCTTCCCCTCCATTGTGACAGTTTTCCCTTGCATCTTCTATATGGGATAATTTACCACATTCTGAATCTCCCCATATCTTCTCATTATATTCCTCTCACCTTTTAAGTACAATCCCTTCCTATTAAACTGGTCCTCTGCCCTCTGTCTATATATACCTCTACACATATATACACACACTGACATATGAATTCATATGCCCATATACCCTCCTATACAGACATATGTATGTATGTATATTTATTTATATTCCCTTCAACTATTCTTATACTGAGAAAAGTTTCATAAGTCACAGTTGTCATTTTTCCATGTATGAATGTAAATAGTTCAACTTCAATGAGCTCCTTATAATTTCTTTTCCGTATTTACTTTCTCATGCTTATATTGCTTCTTGTATCTGAATGTCAGATTTTCCATTCAACTATGGATTTTTCATCAAGAATACTTGAAAGTACTCTATTTCATTGAATGACCATATATTCCCTTGAAACATGATACTCAGTTTTGCTGGGTAAGTGATTCTTTGTTTTAATTCCAGCTCCTTTGCCCTCCAGAATATCAAATTCCAAGCCCTTCAGTCCCTAAATGTAGAAGCTGCCAGAACCTGTGTTATCCTAATTGTGTTTCCACAATATTTAAACAGTTTCTTCTTGGCTACTTATTTTCTCCTGGATCTGGTAACTCCAGAACCTGGCTATTATATTCCTGGAAGTTGTCTTTTAAGGATATTTTTCAAGAGTTGATTGGGAGATTCTTTCAACCTCATTTTAGCTCTCTGGTTCAAAAGTATCAGGATGGTTTTCCTTGAGAATTTCTTGAATGATGATTTCTAGGTTTGTTTTTTGTTTTGTTTTGTTTTAATCATGGCTTTCAGGTAGTCCAAGAATTTTTAAATTATCTCTCCTGGATTTATTTCCAGTTTAGTGGTTTTTCCAATGAGATATTTCACATCGCCTTCTATTTTTTTTTTTTTCATTTGCTTGGATATGTTTAACACCATCTTGATTTCTCATAAAGTCACTAGCTTCCATTTGCTCCAATCTAACTCTGAAGGAATGATTCTCTTCACTTAGCTTTTGAGATTCTTTTTCCATTTGGCAAATTTGGCTTTTTAAGGCATTCTTCTCATTGGCTGTTAGGGCCTCTTTTGCAATTTGAGTTATTCTATTTTTAAGGTGTTATTTTCTTCAGTCATGTTGATAGCTCTCTTTTCATTATTCTCTTGCATCATTCTCATTTCTCTTCCCAATTTGTCCTTCACTTCTCTTATTTGGTTTTCAAAATTCTTCTTAAGCTCCTTTGTGGCCTGTAACCAGTTCATATTTTTCTTGGAAGCTTTTGGTGCAGGAGTTCTGACTTAAGTTTTCTTCTTCTTTTTCCATTCTTTGATCCTTTTTGTTCCCCAAAGAGAGGAACCAAAAGTTGGATTGCTGTGTTTTCCTTGCTTCCTTTAATTGCTCATGTTGCCACTCAATTACTTGTCTTTTGAGCTTTTTACCACAGTAGATCTTTGTTTCCAGAGAGGAGAGCTTTGTCCTAAATCACCAGGGTTTTTGCAGCTCCCAGAGCTATTAATTGACTGCCCTCTCTGAAGCCTCCGCTGGCTTTGGCACCTGGTCACCCATCCCAGGACCTCCATCCTAGACAGCAATCCAGATCCAAGTAGGTTAAAGCAAGAGCAATTATCCCTCAGAATGATTTCTTGGTCCTTCTTCAATCTGCAGGCCAGGACCCATGTTGCAGTGGCGACCACACCTTATGTGTTTCTGCCTCTGGGGACCAGAGGCCAGAATGTACTCCCAGACCCCTCTTTCCAAAGTCTACTCACCTATCACTTTGTCCTTGACATTTGTGGGTTGAAAATTCTGGAATCCACCACAGTTGCTGGTGATCCACTCTGCCCAAATCCCTCAAGTGGTTGCTTGTTGGTTCACCTGGGAGCTAAAACTGTGGGCCCATGTGGGGCTGGGCTTTGCTCCCAGCATGCTGCAGTGGGCCCTTTCTGATGGTCTGCTGTACTTTCAGTGGGAGGTTTGTTTCTCTCTGTCACTTTGTAGGTTCTGTAGCTCCAAAGTTTGTTTAGAGTAATTTTTCTAGGTATCTGAGTTGGTTATGGGGGCCTGCAGGGAGTCTACCTTCTTCTATGCCCACATTTTAGCTTCTCTTCTATCTGTACCATTATTTTTTGGCTTCTTTTCTTGCATGGTCTTCCTCCATTAAATTATAAGCTTCTCAAAGTCAGGGAATATTTTTCTCATTTTTATCCCTAGTGCTTAAGCCAGTGTTGGAGACATAGAAAGTATGTAATGAAATAAATTACTGAAGATGAATTTTATCTAAAACAGGATAATTTTAATCTAATTACTGAGTATTAAGGTTGAAATTTGAGACTATTTTCACATTGGTGCTCCAATCTGTATGTGTTCTCCAATCTTCTTTACTCTCATATTATAAGTAATCATATCTGAATAAAGGCATCATTTCTAATATTTTTTTTAAACTTAAGAAAGTTAAAAATCTCATGAAAAATATACTTATTTGATTTAAGAACAATCTTTTCTCTTTTACTATATGCATGTTATATGTAAAGAGTGTATAAAAATTCCTGTTTTTCGGGTGCCCTCATAAATTATGTTCTTTCAACACATAAAAAGTATATAAAATAAGGAGGGCAGATTTCATTTGTTAATACCTGCCCTACATTGTTAAAATGTCAAACTATTATTAAAAGTATAATAATACTAATAAAATAATTGTTTTGATTATAAAATAAGTGTCAGTAGTTAATAGTAATAAAAGGGTAAGAATAAAATCATATGTGCTTTCTTGGCTTTCAGAATCACAGAATTTTTTAGTTGGAACAGAATTAGGTAGCCACTGATGACATTCCATAAATGATGGAATCTCTACCTCCAATATTCAACATGTGATCATTCAGTCTCTTTTTGAGTATTTCAAAGGATGGGGAATCTACCAGCTCTTGAGGTAAGGCATTCCCCTTTCACAGAGGTCTAATTTTTAGAAAGTTTTTTTTTCCTGATATTATTTGTAAATTGGAATCTTGACAACTTGACAATAATTGTCCCTGTCTCTGCCCTGTGAAGACAAAACATAAACGTGGAGATGGGTGATATGGAAACCTAGAGCTAGGAAATATAGAGTCAAAGGGAGCTTATTGAAGACCAGGATTCTCCCAGGGTCTGAATTTTTTTTTTTCTGATGGGCTGAGGAGATGTGGAAATGATGACCCACGTGGAGTTATAGCTGTAGGAATTGTGCACATTTATCATAGAGAAAAGAAGAGTTAGAGGGATATGATAGCTGGGCTCAAGTTTTTGAAGGAGCATCATATGGAGGAGGCAATGGACCTGTTCTTTTGTCTTTTCCTCTTTCAAATTCCTTTTTTCTTTTTCTTTTTTTTTTTTCAGTTTTATCTGAATTGTTAATATCTTCTCTATCTCTTTTTTTCCTTTAACTGATTTGTTTATTTTTAGTTAACAAGATTCAATTCCATAGTTCCTTGGTTTTCAAATTTCCTTTCCCTCCCTCCCCCCACACCCCACGAAACATATAGTCCAGTATAGGAACTGCAAATACTTTCATATTAGACATTAGTAAAGTTAAAAAGGCGTATTGTACTAGGTGGGAAGAAAAATGATAAAGAGGGGGGTAGAGCCAAGATGGCAGAGTAGAAACAGCACTTCCAAGTGCTCTGCTCCACACAACTTCCAAACCATGTAAAAGGGGACTTTGAACAACGTCTGGATCCCCAGCACCCACAGAACTACAAAGAGAAACTAAACTCCCGCTGAGGAGAACCCACCAGCCCTGCAGGGAGCAGTGAGCGCAGAGCTCTGAGAGCAGGCAGCACAGAGCACTGAGAACAAACAGCAATCTGGGAGCTGAGCCCAGGCCCACAGCTTTAGCCCTAGGGCAGCTGGGCTAGCAGCTGGCTGGAGGGACCCCAGAACACAAACATCTGTGGCGATTCCAGAATTATCAGCACAGATATGCCTAGGACAAAGTGAGAGGTTAGTGCCCTATGGACTTTGGGACCAGTATTTGGGGAACACGTCGGCTTCCTCCCCTGGGGGCAAAAAGCTGCTGAAGAAACACTGCACAGAAGCCATTTTGCAGTGACACTGGCGGCTCTAGCTCCTGGTCTTCGAACTGTAGGGAGATAGAGCAATCAGTCTGGGGGTTAATCGCTCTTGCTTTAAACTGCCTGGATCTGGATTGTGGTCTGGTGGGGGAAGTTTGGGGTGGGTATCCAATTTGAAGACCCCACATTTGGGACAGAAGCTCTCCTGTCTGGTGGAAGAGTGCTACTGTGACAACAAGCCCCAAAATCAAGTAATTAAGTGGCAACATGCCTAGACAAAAGAGACAAAATAAACAGAAAAAAATCAGCATTGGACTCCTATTTTAGGGGCAAAGAGGATCAAAGCATGGAGGTGGACTGTGAGGTCAGAACTCCTGCACCAAAAGCCCCAAATGAAAATACAAGCTGGCTACAGGCCATAGAGGACCTTAAGAAGCAGATAAGAGAAGTGGGGGAAAAATTGGTAAGAGAAATGATAAAGATGTAAGAAAAGTATGAAATGACAGTCAACAGCCTGACTGAGGAAAATAACACCTTAAAAAATATACCAACTCAAATGGGAAAAGAGGCTCAGAAAGGCAATGAGGAGAAGAATGCCTTAAAAAGCTGAATTTGCCAGATAGAAAAAGAATCTCAAAAGCTCACAGAGGAGATTCATTCCCTCAGACTTAGACTGGAGCAAATGGAAGCTAGTGACTTTATGAGAAATCAAGATGCTCTTAAACAGATCCAAACAAATGAAAGAATAAAAGGCAATGTGAAATATCTCATGGGAAAAACCACTGACCAGGAAAATAGATCCAGGAGAGATAATTTAAAAATTATTAGACTACCTGAAAGCCACTATCAAAGAAAGAACCTAGAAATCATCCTTAAAGAAATTCTCAAGGATAATTGCCCTGATGTGTTAGACCCAAAGGGGGATATAGAGGTTGAAAGAATCCACAGATCTCCTCCTAAAAAAAAGATCCCAAAAAGAAAACTCCTAGGAATATTATAGAAATGTTCCATAACCCCCAGATCAAGGAGAAAATACTACAAGCATCCAGGAAGAAACAATTTCAATATTGTGGAAACACAATCAGAATAGCCCAGGACCTGGCAACTTCTACCCCGAGGTATTAAAGGTCATGGAATATGATATTCCAGAGGGCAAAAGAGCTGGGATTGAAGCCAACAGTCATCTAAAACTGAGTATCTTGTTTCAGGGGAAAATATGGTGATTCAGTGGAATAGTGGACTTTCAAGCATTTTTGAGGAAAAAAGCAGAGCTGAATAGAAAATTTGACATTCAGACACAAGAAGCAATAGATGCTTGAGAAGGTAATCAAGGAAAAGAAATCAAAAGGAACTTATCAAAGTTGGACTATTTACATTCCTACATGGAAAAACACTAACTCTGTCTGATGAAACCTTTCTCATCATGAAAATAATTGAAGAAGGGTATATGGGCATATGTTTACAGGTATACATGGATAGAGGGCACAGGTTGAATTTGATGCGAAATGATGATACTTAAGGGGTTAAGTCAAGAGGTGAGAGAGGAAAGTGACAGGAGGAGATGGGGAGAGACAGGGTAGGGTAAGCTATCTCATGTAGAAGAAACAAGGGGAAGTAGTTGCAGGGGAGGGGAAGAACAGGAAGGCAAAAATGCAAAACCATATTCTCATTGAAGTTGGCTCAAGGAGAGAATCACATACATACTAAATGGGACATCTCACCCTGCAGGAGAGTAGGGGAAAGGGGGGTGAGAGGGGGGAGGATGGAGAGGAGGGCATTCTGGGGGAAGGGGAGGTTGGAAGTACCCACTATCAAAGAGGGACAGGATCAAAGTAGGGAATGGACCAGGTGGGAGGTGAGATGGGTAGGAGGGAAATGTAAGCAATCTTTTACAATATATCTACTATGGTAATGTTTTGCATAGCTATACATGTACAACACATACTGAATTGCTTATCTTCTCAGAGGGAGTGGATGACAAGGGAGGAAGCGAATGGATCTGAGAATCGAAGTTTTAAAATTAAATGTTTCATAAGACGTCCAGGCATTGGGGCCCAGAGATTCACCTTGCCCTAATGGCAAATTCGAAGGGGGTATGGGAGAAGATATGGGAGAGAGCAGATTGGATGAGGGGGATATCTAGTGGGACTGCTATTCTGGGGTGGTGGGTAAAGAAAAATGAGCGAAAAATTGTAATTCAAAATTGGGTGGAAATGAATTATGTAAACCAGAAGTTACTAAAGCATTTGTTTAATAATGATTAAAAATGCATCTAAATTCATGAGGGAAATTGGTCTATAATTTTCTTTCTCTGTTTTATCTCTTGGTGACTAAGGAATCAGTACCATATTTGTGTCATAGAAAGAATTTGGTAGGACTTTTTCTTCACTAATGTTCCCAAATAGTTTGTAGAGTTGAATCAACTGTTCTTTAAATGTTTGAAGAGAATTCACCAGTAAACCCATCTGGCCCTGGAGATTTTTTCCTAGGGAGTTCCTTGATGGCTTGTTTGATTCCTTTTTCAGAGATGGGGTTATTTAGGTAATTCACTTGCTCTTCCATTAATCTGGGCAACTTGTATTTTTGGAAATATTCATACATTTCACTAAGATTGTCATATTTATGTGCATACAATTGGGAAAATAAGTCTTTATTTACTTATTGATTGATTGATTGATTTTTAAATTATTTTTTGATTTCCTTTTCACTGGAGGTAGATTCACCCTTTTCATTTTTGATACTCACAATTTTGTTTTCTTCTTTCTTTTTTATATCATATTGACTAAGGGTCTATCAGTTTTATTGGTTTTTTCATAAAACCATCTCTTAGTTTTATTTATTAATTCAATAGTTTTCTTAATTTCAATTTTATTAATCTCTCCTTTGGTTTTCAATATTTCTAATTTAGTATTAAATTGGGGATTTTCAATTTGTTTTTTTTTCTAGATTTTTCAATTGCATGTCCAACTCATTAACATCCTTTCTCTCTGCTTTATTAAAGTATGCACTCAGGGATATAAAAATTCCCCTAAAAACCACTTTTAATGCATCCCATAAATTTTGCTATGTTGTCTCATTATAATCATTCTCTTGAATGAAATTACTGATTTTTTCTATAATTTCTTGTTTGACCCACTCATTCTTTAGGATCAAATTGTTTAATTTCCTATTACTTTTTAGTCTATCTTTCCATGGCCCTTTATTGCTTATAATTTTTATTACATCATGATCTGAGAATGATGCATTTAATATTTCTGCCTTTCTGCACTGAATTGTGAGGTTTTTATGTCATAGTACATGGTCTATTTTTTATTATGTACCATGTACTGCTGAGAGGAATGTAAATTCCTTTTTGTCCCCATTAGGTTTTCTCCAGTGATCTATGATATCTAGTTTCTCTAAAATTCTATTCTCCTCCTTAACTTCTTTCTTGTGTATTTTGAGATTTGATTTATCAAGTTCAGAGAGAGGGAGATTAAGTTCCCCCACTAGTATAGTTTTGCTATCTATTTCTTCCTCTAATTCCTTTAACTTCTCCTCTAGGAATTTGGATGCTATACCACTTGGTGCATATTTTTAAGTAATGATATTGTTTCATTCTCAATGGTGCCTTTTAGCAGGATATAGTTTCCTTCCTTATCTATTTTAATTACATCTATTTTTGTTTTTGCTTTATCTGAGATAAATATTGCTACCCATGCTTGTTTTACTTTAGCTGAGGCATAATAAATTCTACTCCAACTCTTTACATTTACCCTGTGGGTATCCCTTTGTTTGAAATGTGTTTCTTGTAGACAGCGTATTGTAGGATTATGGCTTTTAATCCATTCTGTTACCTGCCTCTGTTTTATGGGAGATTTCATTCCATTCACATTCACAATAATGATGACTATCTGTCTCTTCACCTCCATCCTATTCCCTCCCCTCTTTATATTTTTGTTTCTTACTTCTCCCCTCCCCTCCTTGAATTTTTCCCTTGTGACTGTCCCCTCCCTCAGTATTCCCACCCAGTGACCCCTCTTCTTAGCCTACCATCTCCCCTTACTCCTATTTCCCTCCCCTCTAATCCTCCGTTTAGTCTCCTCTTTTACAAACCCTCCCCTTATGCTCCCACTGCGTATAGGACATAATAAATTTTTATACTTATCAGAGTAAGTTACTCCCACTTGACACCAAATCAATGAGAGTAAATTTCAAACAGTACTCCTCTCCCTCCCTCCTTTTCCTCTATTTAATGAATTTATTTGTCTTTTCACATTAGAATCTTAATCTTGACTGATTAATTTGATGGCTCTGAACCAGAATGAGTGAGAATAGTGTTTAAATGATGTTCCTCTCCCTCTTTCTTTCCCCTCTAATATAGTGTGTTTTTATGACTCTTCAAATGACATATTTTACCTTTTCCTATCTCATCCTTTCCCTTTATCCCATTACAGTCCCTTTGATCCCCTTAATAAGTTTTTTTTTAAGTCTTCATGTTAGTGCATTCATTCCCACACCCTCTATCTAAGTATAACCCTTTTGAAGGTCATGAGAATCATAAAAATTTCAATATTGATAGTTATCAGCTGCTTATATAGGGATGTGAACATTTTGCTTTTGTTGCATCCCAAGTTATATGCATGTGTGTATGAGTATGGGTGTGTGCGTGCATGTATGTTTTAGTCTGTGTTTTCCTTGTTTACCTTTTTATGTCTTTCTTGAGTCTTGTAAATGGAGGTCAAATTTTTCATTGAGCTCTGGCTTTTTCATAAGGAAAGTCTGGAAATTCCGCATTTCATTAAACAGCCATCTCCTTGCCTGAAAGTTTATGCTCAGTTTTGTTGGGAAGTTAATCCTTGCTTGTAGTTCTAGCTCTCTTGCCCTAAGAAATGTCAAATTCCAATCCCTCTGATCTTTTAATGTAGAAGCTGCTAGGTCCTGTGTGATCCTGACTGTGGTTCCATGTTATTTGAATTGTTTCTTTTTGGCTGCTTGCAGTATTTTTTCCTTAATCTTTTACTTCTGGAATTTGGCTACTATATTTCTTGGAGTTTTCAATTTGGGATCTCTTTCAGGAGGAGTCTGGTGAATTCTTTCAATAAGTAATTTATCTTCTGATTCCAGGACTTCAGGAGAAATTTCTTTGACAATCTCTTGGAGGATGTTGTCCAGGCTGCTTTTTTCATCATGATTTTTTGGTACACCAATAATTCTTAAGTTATCTCTTCTGGATCTGTTATCTAGGTCAGTTGTTTTTCCAGTGAGATATTTTACATTTTCTTCCAATTTTTCAGTCATCATGTTTTGTGTGATTGACTCTGTGCATCATAGAGTTCTGCGTTTCAATTTGATTGATTCCAATTTTTAGCAAATTATGGTTTTCTGTTAGTTTTTGAAGGTCCTTTTTTAGGGAGGTATTTTTTCTAATTCACTAATTTTACTTTTTAAGGATTTGTTTTCTTCAGTGAAACTTTTTTTTCCAAGTTTGTCACTGCTTCCCTGATTTGGTCTTTTAAATCTTTCTTAAGTGGGGAGGCTAGGTGGCCCAGTGAGTAGAGCACCAGCCCTGGGGTCAGAAGGACATGAGTTCAGATCTGGCCTCAGACACTTAACACACACACACACACACAAACAAACAAACAAAAACAAAAACAAAAACAAAAAAACCCAGCCATTTGACCTTGGGCAAGTTGCTTAACCCCAATTGCCCTCCAAAAAAAAAAAAAAAAGCAAAAAAAAATCTTTCTTAAGATCTTCCAGGAATGCTATTTGGGCTTGAGACCAGTTCATATTTCCGTCTGTGTTCTCAGGTGTGGGTAAAGAGTCCCAGTTGTCCTGTGTATTTGGTTGTTCTTGACCTACATAATAAGCTGGGATTGATTTTCTTGCTTCCCCTTCTCCTTCTCAGCTTCCTTCCTTCCCATTGTGATTTCCTATTTCTTAATTTCTCAGGCTGTAGCCTCTGAATGTCTAGTTTGTGGCTAAGGCAGAGTCTCTGAGAGGTATGCACATGTTCAATGGGTAGTCTGTGCAGGTGATCTGGCCCCTTCAGATTTCTGCCTCTATACCCCTGGGCTATAGCTCAAGCAGGTTTTTGTTGGCCAGGTGAGGTGGGGCTTGTTGGGACCCCTCCCCCTATTCTTTTCAGACTCCTGGCTGTCTTAGTTACACCCCTTCTTGGAGACTCCCAAGCCTGAGGCTATTTCCACTAATTTGGGATTTCAATCTGGGTGGGAGACTTATCTTAGGGTTTTCTACTTCATGAAGGAGGGATGGGAGTATCAGAGCAACTAGAATTTACTTTGCCATTCTAGCCCCAGCATATATAGGCAGGCAATTTCTAAACTTCCAGGCTGGAGGCTGATAGTCCAAGCAGAAGCTGCTGTCTCTGCTGGGGGCCCCAAGCCCTCTCTTACCTGGCCCCAATGATTCCTACTTTCCCCTCATGAGATGTATGTGAGATGACTGGGATTTGTCCTTGGTAAGTTAGCTGACTGGAGCTTCTTCTCTCTCTGGTATAGTCTGCTTGTGTGCTCTCAAGTCTGAGCTGTACAGACCCCATGTGCCCTACACTTCCCCTCTGGACCCACTGGGCACTTTCTTGGGCTGGATTCTTCCATGCTCCATCTCCATATGGATTCTGTCACTCCAGAATCCATTCAGATTAGCTTTTTAAGGTTTAGCAATGGGATTCACAGAGGAGCTTAGAGAATTTACTGCTTCCTTTCTGCTATCTTGACTCCACCCCCCTCAAATTCTTTTTTTTCTTTTTGTCATTTTTCCCCATTAAAATATAAGCTCCTATATGACAGGAGTGATCATGTTAGCTTGTATTACTATGCTCCACAGCTTGAAACAGCACCTAGAGAAAAGTAAAAACTTAATAAATGACAACTATATCCTTAATAAATCTAATATCAAAAATAATAGCTATTGCTTACATAGTGTTTACTATGTGCCAGGAATGATGATTAAAAAAACACTTTTCAGTTATTTTCTTATTGTGATGTAGGTCCTATTATTATCCCCATTTGACAAAAGAAGATACTAAGGAAAATTGAGTTTAAATGATTTGTCCAGGGTAACATAGCTAAATAATAAGTATAAGAATTTAGATTTGAACTCACATATTTCTGACAACAGTCCCAGTCCTCTCTTCTATCCATTGTGCTCTCTCCTTTTTGCTCTTTCCCTTTCTCTTTTCCTTCCCTCTCCCCAACTTTTCATTTCTCTTCTCTTCTCTCTCTCTCTCTCTCTCTCTCTCTCTCTCTCTCTCTCTCTCTCTCTCTCTCTCTCTGTCTCTCTCTCTCTCTCTCCTCTGCTGCCCATCCTCCCCCCACTCTACTGGTCTCTTTTTTCTCTGTCCTTTTCTCTATATCTCTCTGTACTCTGTCTCTATCTTCCCCTTCTACCATGTTGTGAGCTCACAACCTTTGGCCATGCTTGGTGCCTTCCTTTGAACACTCTCTAGCTTATCAATGACCTTCTTAAACCCTGGACCCTGGAGTGGAACATAGTACTCCAGATAAATGTTGAACAGAGCAGAGTATAGTGGGATTATTACTTCCCTATTCTTGGAAGCTATGTCACTTCTAACATACCCTGAGATTGTATTAGCTCATCTGGCTACCATATCATGCTGCTGATCCATATTAAGCTTACAATATATGATAAGCTTACAATCACCACCACCACGACGACCACCACCACCTCCAACCCTGCCAAAAAACCCAGAGGATTTTAGAACAACTGATTTCTATTCACCTTCACCTGTTTTGTATTTAGGAAGTTGATTTGGTTTTAGTGCTCAAGTGCAAGATTTAGGGTAATTCTTATTGAATTTCATCTTATTATAGTCAGCCCAATATTCTAACCTAACAAACTCCTTTCAGGTCCTAATGTTGTCATCTAGTGTATTAACTGTCCCCTATGGAATGGTTTCATCTGTGAATCTGATGAGTTTACTATCTATGCTCTTACTAAAGTAATTGAAAATAAAAAGTTAAATAGCACAGTGTGAAGATCCCTGGGGAACTAACTCTCCTGGAGACATATTGATAGCAAACTGTTAACAACTACTATTAGAAAACCCCTATCTAACCAGTTCCAAGTCTATTTGATTTTATTATTATCTAATCCAGATTTCACTATGTTTTCCACATGAATAACCTGGCGTACTTTACCAAAAGCTTTTCGCTTAACACAATCTGAGGCATATAGTAGGCATTTAATAAAGGGTTATTGACAGACTATCTTAATATGTAGATAAATTCTATTTACAACATTCACTTTTTCTACTAACAAGGGATCAATATGCTAACCTGAATGTATTCTAAGTGAAAAAAATAATTTCAATAAATTACATTAAAAAGTCTAACAAAATAGATTGAATGCTTCACATAGCACCTAAACAAACATTTACCTAGGCCCTTGGGACTGAGACAGAGAAATATAATAATAACAGCTAACATTTATTTAGTGCTGTAAGATTTTCTTTTCTCATTTGATCTTTACAACTCTTGTAGTCAAACTATGTTTTTATCCCCATTCTTTTCGATGAGAAAATGCAGGATGAGAGGGGTCAAGTAACTTGCCCAGGGTCACATAGCTAGTATTATATCCAAGATAGAATTTGTGTTCAATTAATTTTGACTTTACTTACTATACCAGTTTTCTACTTAGAAGAAATCATTAGGATTCTGTAAGTTGAAGGATTCTTAAAAGAAATTTCATTTTTACTCTGCCTTTACTATTTATAATTTTCCCAAAGAATTATGAAAATGTATTTGACAGTGTTAATACCAAAAAAAATTAGATTCTCTAAGCAAGTCAGTTAGTATCTAAACATAGCAAATAGCCAGAAAAAAAAGACACTGACCAAATAATACCAAATGTGGAAAAGAAGAAAATTTCTGGGCATTTCTTCAGGTCTACTGTTAACCTACAATATGATGTGGGGCAAATCACTTCAATCACTTACTAGCTGTATGTCCTTCACATACTCACATAAACTCAATAATTTCCCTCATTTATAAAATAAGGCAAAGTAACTTATTTTGAAAAATATTTTAAAAGGTCTGCAAATGAAAGTATTGTTAATGCAATTCAGATAACAGTATTTCTATGAAACATGTTTTATATTGGTGAAAAATTATTATTGAAACCAATTTGGAAAAAAATAAAATAATATCTGATAATTTTGAAACAACAGTAATGCTACCATGGAAAACTTTAATTAGATATTTAGGCAAAAGATGTTAGTGATTGAGCTATGTATGTGATTGCCATACTAGGTCATCATCAAACATAGAAACTGTGGTGTAATGGATGGAATTATGAGCTTGGAGTCACAATGTCTTTAAGGTCCACCTGTGGCATTCACTACCTGTGTGACAATAGGCCTCCATATGTTATATATTGTTATATGTTATATATTGTTAGCCTCCATATGCCCTGGAACACTACCTAGGAATTTTCCGACATTGACATTTCATTTCAGCTCTAAATTGATGCTAAGATCCTATGCTACAGTAAGCCATAGCCAGGTTTCAGTCCACTCTCTTCCTTGGTTAAAAGAGTTACCACACCAGAAATATTGAACTTGAGAGTCAGAAGTTCCAGTATTTCATCTCTAAAATGTAAATGATAGTGGGGGATATTGTGTGATGAATAGGAAATTTGCTTCAGAATAAGGTCTTTTTCTCATTCCTACTTCTGACATAGTGACTCAATGATACTGTGCAGGTTCCTTGATTTCTCAATGTACATAGAATATGAATTGTAAAATATGAGCTAATCTGTAATGGTTGGAATTTCCCTATAACAACAAAACCTCAGGTGAATTACCTCACTGTCTCTTTAAAAAATATACACAGTATATATTTCATAGCATTATTTTAAGGGTTATCATCACCATCATCCTCATCATTAATTTTATGTGAAAAGGGGGACTGGCCAATAAGCCCAATCCTTTTGAGTATAAACAGAGTTCTCAACTAAACTAGTAAAAACTTAGTTCTTTCTCAGTGGGAGTTGCAATTGTTATTACTGTTTCTGTTTATAAATCTGCCTCTTTTACCTATAAGATGCAGCGTTTTTATTGAAAATGGAACCTTCTTTTTAAAAAGTTTATTTATTTACTTTTGATTTACAACATTCAGTTCCACAGTCCATTGAGTTTCAAAGTTTCTCACACTCTGTCTCCTCCCCTTTCCCCCACCCCCATGGTGGCATGCAATCAAATATAGGATCTACAAATATCTTCTCATTAAACATTAGTCAAGTTGTAAAGAAGGACTATAACTAATGGACTGAACAACGAGAAAGAAGAAACAAAACAAGAGAGAGTAAGAAGTTTGCTTCAATCTCCATTCATACTCTGTAGTTCTTTTCTCTGGATGTGGATATCCTTTCCATCATGAGTCTTTTGGAGTTGTCTTATAACTGTGCATTGCTGAGAATAGCCCAGTCTATCAAAATTAGTCATCACAATATGATGTGTCTGTAATTGTGTACAAAATTCCTCTGGTTCTGCTCTCCTCACTCAGCATCAGTTTACATAAGTCTCTCCAGGTTATTATGAAGTCCATCTCTTCCTCATTTCTAATAGCACAATAGTATTCCATAAAATGGAAACTTCTAATTCCTTCTTTTTTTCAAGTCAGTTTTGTCTTTCTGTTTTTCCCCATAATCTGACAGTTTTGATATATTTGAAGACTCTCCATTAGTCTTTTTTTTCCTATCTCTCCTTGATGTCATTTGGTGCTGATTTGTTGAATACCAACTGCTTAAGTGTACATTGTTGTCAACCAGTCTCCACATTTGAAAAATTCCATCTAACATAAGTAGGTGTCATAACAAACATCGTTGTGATGCTGGTATACTGGCTGTAGTCCAGTACCTCTTTCTTTGTAATCTTGCTTTTTTTTTTTTTTTTGCCATTAACGCTTAGTATAGTTTACAACTGATAGTGATGTGACCATTTAATTGCATAGGATACTTTTAAGTGCTTTAGCTAGAGATAAAATTGGAGAGTGACACTGTAAAACATTATTTTGGTTTGGAGTTTAATTCATTAATACTTCAACTGTGACAGGCAATACAAGAAATAAAAGAAAACTAAAAAATTCTCAAAAGAAGAACTGATATTTTATCCATAGATAAGTTCTGGTTCATATCTCTGTAAGTGTAGTTAAATGAAAGTTGAAGTCATTAAATATATCCATAATTCTAAGCCTGTGGAGTTTTTAGTTTCTGATAATAATACAAGTTAACTTTCCTTCCTAGTTTTTAGGGACTGGAATATATACATAAGTGAATAATAATATTCTTTTACTTGCATTATTGATGAAAGCATTCACCAGCACAGGGTTAAACACATATTCTATGTGTTCTCCACCAGAACCTTGCTGCCTTTTTCAAGAGGGCATCAAACTATTCATGACAATAATTGATGACTCTTTGAGTTTAGCAGTTCCAAATTAGTTTTACAGTATTATTGCTTAAACCACTTTTTTCTATCTTGTCCATGAGAAAACATGAGATCAAAACAAAATCTGTGTGTTCTGTGTGTGTCACACAAATATTTTAATAACAGTCAATTTAATAAAAAAACAATTATTACATTACATGGATTTAAAGAATCAACTTTACATCCACTAAATGTGAGAAGTGTGGTTAAATAGTAGTTTGACTTAAAAATTGACTTACAAGGGAATGTGTTAACACTGTTATATATTAAGCAAAATTATTCATCTTGATTTTAGATGAATTGAGAGGCAAATTGTCCAGGACTAGGAATGTGGTAATACTATCGAATTCTTCTCTAATTAGTTTACATTTCTAGATTACTGCACTATATTTTAGGAAAGTCATTGATAAATTGGGATGTATTCTGAGGAGTTTGACCAGGATTAGAAAAGGAATGAAAAGTATGTCATTTGAAGATTAGTTGAAAAATCAAAAAAAAAATATTTACCAAGGATATTTGACAGTACATGGTGGTCTAAGGTGCTGTCATATGTAAAATTAATTAGTTTTTACTCAGTTTGACCTCAGAAGTGGAAATTACATAGAGAAAATTAATTTTGATAATAAGAGGCTGGATAGCCTAATAGATATTGTATTGTAGTTTGAATCAGGAAGAACACAGTTGCAATGCAGTCTGTGATATGCTGGCTATAGGACCATAGCAAGATCACTTAAATGCTCTCAGACTCAGATTCCTTGTCTTTGAAAAGAAGGTATTACTTACAGTATTGTTGTAAAGTGCTAAATAAGTACCAGATTAAAAATGGGCATACAGAAGTAGAATGAACTTCATTTAATGGTAGGCATTGTCCCTTCTTTGGAAGTCTTTAAGCAAAGACTGGAGGTCTGCTTATCAAGTGTGCTATAAGAGAAACTCTTTATCAAATAAATGTTGGATTCTTTATCAAGCAAATGCTCTCTAAGAAGGTTTCTGCCTCTGAGATGTTGTATATTATTGAGATTTAATAGGATATGGTACTCAGGACTGGGACTTGAGAAGGATATAACTGATTTAAAAGGAATATATTAAATAAAAGGGATAATATATTTTAAAAACCCATTTGATTCTTCAAAATATGGATGAAATGAAAAAGGACAACTATTATTCTTGACTTGCTACTCATCTACAGGGAGGAATTAGTAGTTTAAATATAAGTGATGGAAACTTTTTGATACTATCTTAAAGTTTGCATATGAGGAGAAAAGTCTCAAATATTTGATGATACTGAACTTCATTTTTTCCCCCTTGCTTCTTATTTACATGCCAAAATGTTTATTGGCTATTAGACTTTATACTAGGAGATGATGAGTGATACTTTAGCTAGAGGGCATTTTTGCCATTTTGTGAGATAGCCCTCTCATATGATACTAGTTAAGAAATTCCTATCAAATTTATGATGTAAATAAAAACAGCCCTTAACTATTATCTGCATGAAAGTGTTAAGTGGATCTCTACTTTGTGAGCTTCAAGGCATCACGGAGTTGGAAGGAATATTAGGTGCACATTATATTGAACAGAATTCCTTTCTATAACATCCTTAAGAAGGCATAATCCAATCACCACATAAATATCATTATGGATGGGAAGGCCACTAAATCCTGGGTCAGCCCATTCTATTTTTGGATAGAACTAATGACTAGATATTTTTTATTCACTTTATACCTAGCTTAAATCTGTTAATCTGTAGCTTTCATCCATTATCCCTATTATTTACCTCTAAAACTAAGCAGAGGAAGTCAAATCCTTCTTCTTTGTAATAAAACTTCAAATCAGTGAGAACAATTATGTACATCCCCAACTCTCCTCTAGGCAAAACATTCCTATTTCTTTCATGCAAATTTTGTATAGTTTAGTCTCAAGTCCCTTTATCATGCTGATTTCCCTCTTCTCAATGTACTTTATTTTGTAAATGTTTATGCAGCAATATTTGGCTTGGTGAGAACTACAAGAAGCAAAGTGAAATTAATGAATACTCATGGATAGAATCATCAAACACCACCATGGTAGAATGAATTAATGGAACATTTATTGAGAAGAGAAATAAGAGTTGTGCTAAGCATTGGAGATATAAATAGAAAAATAAGACAGTACCTGGTCTTAAGGAACTCTCATTCTAATAGGGGAGACAACACATAGGCTAGGTCTTATCTGCAAGACAAATGGAAAGGACTTATAGTCCTTTGGATGCAGCATCAAAGTAAATTATAATGTCTTTTAACTAATTTCATTCCTACTGATAACATCATGTTAATGTCTAATGTTGAACTATCTGAAAATGCCAAGGACTTTGTTGGAAAGAACTTTCTTTTCTGTCTTCAGTAGCTTTGCTTTAAAAACATTTAGAAGACGAATTGAAAAATATTGGAAGACTACATACATATTTAGACACTACACATTAGAAGATTTGAATGTTATATTGTTCAATTAAACACAAGAAAAAAGCAATATGAAAAATGCAATTAGGAAAAGAAAAGTCTATATACAAAATTCTATATTCCCTTAAGCAGCAATTAAAAGTGAACCTCAATTTTATTCCAATATAAGAAGTCCAAACAACTCAAAGAACAGAATATACCATTCAACATCAAGCAAAAAATTTACTACAGATATTTGTGAAACAAAAAAATAAATAGAAAGAGAGAAAAAACCCAATGACTAGGCAGAAAATATATTGTATATGTAGTTTAAAGAAGCCTAACAAACCAGGAATGACAGAATTATGTCATAAAGAAAATGAAAACATCTTCCCTGCAAAAGGAGAAAAGGGTGCTACCATATAACATTCTCAATTATTTCCTAAAGCGTTGCATGAATTACCAGCAAAGCATTTTACCAGCTTCATCTCATATGCAGGCCTTTTAGACTTTCTTGGAGAAAGCATGACCTATGTAATAGCAAAATAGGAAAATGACAATGATCACTGAGCATCCTAGGGTAGAGGATGTAGCAGTGGGTCTAGACTAAGGAGATACTACATTTGTGATCATGGACAAGTCACTTAAGCTCTCTGTACCTAATTTTCCTTATCCACAAAATGGTGAGCTCGAATTCAATGATGCTTAACGCCCTTTCCATTTCTTAATTTATGATACACTTATCTTTCAAAATTTAAGACAATTTTTATATTTATATATTTTGTTCAAAACATTAGTAGCTCCTATCAGTAAAAAAATACATAAAACCTTTCAAGCAAAAGAATATTACAGAAAATAAAAGAAAAGTGAGCCCCAAATACAGTGAAATGGTCTAAAGCATTATCAGTTCAACAGTTTTTAAAGAAGCCACATGAAAGCAGTATACCATTTTTATTATCTCTATTGGTTATTAAAAAGTCTTTAATTCCCTTCCCTATGTGTATATATTTGTATGTATGCAAAAATATATATATATGTTTGTATACATGTATATAAGTTTGTGTGTATATATATATATAATGCAAATTTATATGTATGTTTATATGATAATGCTAGGACATTTAAGGTCCATAAGTATAATAGCTCTATATTTAAGACATGCCACCAAACAAATATTAAGAACAACAGGTATCAAATATTGTATTTTCTGAGCAGCTAGGTGGGGTAATGAATAGAGCACTGGCCCTGGAGTTAGGAGGACCTAAGTTCAAATCCGGCCTCATACACTTAACATAAAAACTACCTGCGTGACCTTGGGCAAGTCCCAATTGCCCCTCCAAAAAAAGAGCAAAAAAAAAAAAAAAACGAAAGAAAAATATTGCTGTGTAACATTGGGCAAGTTACTAAACCCCAACTGACCCCCAAAAAGAAAAAATAAAAACAAAAACTATTATATTTTCTAGGGAGAAAGCATAGTTTATGGTTCTGCTTAACTCTAGAACCATTATAATATCTTTTATGTAAAATTAAGCATGGTTTTAAAAATAAAGAGGGATCCATATACAAAAGAAATCTTATTAATCAGTTGGTGAATATGGGTAATATCAAGTTATATCTGCTGTTACTCCTTCTCCTCCTCCTCCTCTTCCTCCTAATAATAATGTTACAGAAAAAAAACAAAATATTAAAGAATTTCTTCATCCCATGGAGTTAATCACTCAGTCAATAAGACTTTATTAAAAATCTACTATGTTACAGGCAGTGTGCTAAATACTGGGGATACAGATATAAAAAAAAGGAAAAAAAGGGATGGAAGAAGGAGACAGAGGGGGAAGGCAGAAAGAAAGGATGGAAAAGAAAGTAAGGAAGACCCTGTCCTTAGAAAACTTACATTATAATAAAGGAAGACAACACATAAAAGAAAAATGAAAAGTGAGGGTGAACAGTATGGTAGGAATGTTTGATGGAAGAAGTCCAAATGAATGCAGCCACGTGTGAAATGAAGTTTTTCCAATATCAGATTGTGAATTGAAATTAATAAATTTAAAATCTTAATAGATACAAAGGAAATATAAAGACTAACATCTTTAACCTTGGATCCAGAAGTCAAATTGAATTAAAGATAAGTGAAATTTTATATATATATATATTTTTTTTTTCCTCTATCTCTTTGTAAGATATTTAAAGCCTACAAATATGAAGGGGAAAGCTGTGGTTGTGTATGTCATCAGATGTAGGAATACTGAATTCAAAACCCAGTCAGAAGAACACATTTAAACAATCAATACCTATATAATATCAGTCTAAATGTAAACCTTTAGAATACCAAAGTGTGGGGGCGGAGCCAAGATGGCGGAGTAGAAACAGCTCATCCAAGCCTCTCTGCCCCCAGATTCTCCACAAACTATGTAAAAAAGGACTCTGAAAATCTTCTGGAGCCCCAGCACCCACAGAACGACACAGAGAAGCTAACCTCCCGCTGAGGACAGCCCAGCACCCTGCAGGAAGGACCAGCGCAGTGGTCTGGGAACCGGCAGGTCACGTGAGCCAAGGTTTTAGCCCCAGGGCGGCAGGGCCAGCAGCCGGCTGGAGGAACCCCAGAACACCAGGAACTGTGGAGACGCCATAATTATCAACATAGACTTGCCTAGGACAAAGTAAGAGGTTAGTGTCCTATGGACTTTGGGACCTGTATTTGGGGAATGCGTCAGCTCCCTCCCCTGGGGGCTAGAAGCTGCTGAGGAGACACGCCACTGTGTAGTTTTCAGAGGCATTTCCGGCTCCCAGCCTACAAATCGTGGGGAGATCCAGCGATCAGTCTTGGGGGGTAATCGCTCTTGCTTTAACCTCCCTGGATCTGGATTGTGATCTAGGGTGGAAGTTGTGGGTGGGTTTACAGCTTGCCAGAAACGGAAGTTGCCCCCCACACGTTCGGGACGAAAATTCCTCTATCTGGCCTTAAAGCCATAGTGTGGCAACAAGCCCAAAAGTCAAGCAATTAAGTGGCAACATGCCAAGGCAAAGGAAACAGAAAAATGCAACCCTAGACTCCTATTTTGGGGACATAGAGCGGGAAAAGGACTGTGAGGTCAGAAGTCCTGCTCCAAAAGCCCCAGGGGAAAACATGAGCGGGTTGCAGGCCATAGAGGACCTTAAGAAGGACTTTAAAAATCAAATAAGAGAAGTGGAGGAAAAATTGGAAAGAGAAATGAGAAGGATGCAGGAAAAGTATGAAATGAGGGTCAACAGCCTGACTGAGGAAAACAACACCTTAAAAAACAGACTAGCTCAAACCAAAAGGGCAGAGAAGAATGACTGGAGCAAATGGAAGCTAATGACTTTATGAGAAATCAAGATGCTGTTAAGCAGATCCAAACAAATGAAAGATTAGAAGGCAATGTGAAATATCTCATGGAAAAACCACTGACCTGGAAAATAGATCCAGGAGAGACAATTTAAAAATTATTGGACTACCTGAAAGCCATGATCAAAGAAAGAACCTAGAAATCACCCTTCAAGAAATTCTCAAGGAAAATTGCCCTGATGTTTTAGATCCAGAGGGCAAAATAGAGGTTGAAAGAATCCACCGATCACCTCCTCAAAAAGATCCCAAAAAGAAAACTCCCAGGAATATTATAGCCAGGTTCCAGAATCCCCAGATCAAGGAGAAAATACTACAAGCAGCCAGGAAGAAACAATTTCAATATTGTGGAAACACAATCAGAATAGCCAGGACCTGGCAGCTTCTACACTGAGGGATCGAAGGGCATGGAATATGATATTCCAGAGGGCAAAGAGCTGGGAATGAACCAAGGGTCACCTACCCAGCAAAACTGAGTATTTTGTTTCAGGGGAAAATATGGTCATTCAGTGGAATAGAGGACTTTCAAGCATTCTTGAGGAAAAAACCAGAGTTGAATAGAAAATTTGACATCCAGACACAAGAAGGAAGAGATGCCTGAGAAGGTAATCAGGGAAAAGAAATCAAAAGGAACTTATCAAAGTTGAACTATTTACATTCCTATATGGAAAAGCAATAACTGTGACTGATGATATCTTTCTCACTATGAAAATAATGGAAGAAGGGTGTGTGGTCATATGAATACATATGTGAATGTGTGTGTATATGGTTACAGTTATATATGGATAGAGGGCATAGGTTGAATTTGTTGGGAAGGGAGAATACTCAAGGGATGAAATTATGAGGTGAGAGAGGAAAGTGGCAAGAGGAGATGGGGAGAGACATGGTAGGGTAAACTATCTCATGTGCAAGGGGAAGTGGGTGCAAAGGAGGGGAGAATAAGGAAGGCTAAAAGGCAAAACCACATTCACATTGAATTTGGTTCAGGGAGAAAATGACATACATACTAAATGGGATATCTCAACCTGCAGCAGGATAGGGGGAAGGGGATGAGAGGAGAGATGATGGATGGGAGGGCATCCTTGGGGTGAGGGGAGGTTGGAAGTACCCACTATAGAAGAGGGACAGGATCATGTAGGGAATGGACCAGGTGGGGGTGGGATGATGGGAGGAATTATAAGCAGCCTTGAACAATATATCTACTATGATAATGTTTTGCATAGCTAGACATGTACAACATATACTGAATTACTTATATCCCAAGAAGGAATGGGTGACAAGGGAGGAAGGAAATGGATCTGAAATTAAGTCGTAACATTAAATGTTTCAAATATATATATAAATACTCTTATTAATACTCTTTTCCTATATTGGGAGATAAGATGTGCAGGCATTGGGACACAAAGATTCATCTTCCTCTAATGGAAAAATCGATGGGGGTATGGGAGAAGGTATGGGAGAGAGCAGATTGGAGGAACCGATATCTTGTGGGACTGCTATTCTGGGAGGTTGGGTAGGGGAATAATGGGGGGAAAATGATTGTAACTCAAAATCTGGCGGAAATGAATGATGTAAAACAGAAGTTAATAAAGTATTTGTTTAAAAAAAAAAAAAAGAATACCAAAGTGTCCCATAATAGATTTGGAAAATATGCTAATAATATACATGAAATAGCAAATAAATTGTGTCCACTAGTATAAAACTTCTTTTGAAAGGTTAACCATTCTTCATCAAAAAGGAATAAGGTTGATTGTTGATAAAAAGATAAACAAAAAAGAAAAGGACCCTAGTATGTTTAGAACAAATAGGCAGGAAATGATAGAAAAGACTGGCAAAAGGTACCTGCCACTGGATTTGAGGAATGTAATCAAATGTGGCAACCTCCAAAGGGAGCCTATAACACATGTGAGATGCCAGTAGACTCAAACACTTGAGATGTAGGAGTAGAATCAATCCTCCATGAGTTAATTCAATTAAATCTGTACAAAAATAAATGAATGAATGATTGAATGAGTACATGAATTACTGGACTACCTTTCTCCCCTGAAATTCAGTGTTTAATGATAACAATCCAGAAAAATAACATTACCACCAGAAATTCTAGAAGGGTCATACTGATGGAGCCAATTGGGTGCAATTATGATTTTGCAAGGAAGTGGTAGAAGCAGAATAAAGTATCACAGCAGGCAGCAAAATTTTATCACTGACCAAATACCTGTTAAAACTTGACTTAGTGACTCAAATTAAACATTATATATTCATTATGTTGGATAAATTTCTGTGTAAAAATTATAGACCTAGAAATATCTTTAGAAACTCAACAAAAAGGATACAAAATTACTGGAATTAAGACACTATCAAAAGCAGAAATGTCTTTGTAAAACTATGTGATCTTAACATTGATCCATAAAAATTTCGAAACCATGTTTTAAATCACTATCATTTTACAAAACACTTATTATCTTAAAAATGTGCAAAAACAGCAAAAATTTTCTAAAATATAAGAACTCATTGAAGAACTCAAAGTCATGTGGAAACAAGATGACACTTAATCCGCACAAACAAAAACCTAGCCGTGTAACCTTGGGCAAGTTACTTAACCCCAATTGCCCAAAAGGGGCGGCTGGGTGGCGCAGTGAGTAGGAGCGTCGGCCTCAGAGTTTGGATGACCCGAGATCAGATCCGGCCTCAGAAAATGAGCACCCACGCATAAATCAAATGACTAGCCGTGTAACCTTGAGCAAGTTACTTAACCCCAATTGCTTTAAAAAAAAAAAAAAAGAATCCACTGGGAGATGGAGCATGGAAGAATCCAGCCCAGGAAAGTGCCCAGTCAGTCTGGACAGGGAGAGTGCAGAGCACATGGGGTCTGTACAGCTCTGACTTGAGAGCAGGCAAGCAGACTACACCAAAGAGATAAGAAGCCCCAGCCTGTTGACTTACCCATCCCAAAGACAAATCACAGCCATCTCACCAGCATCTCACCAGGGGACAGGAGGAATCATTGCAGCCAGGTAATAGAGGGCTTGGGGCCCCTAGAAGAGACAGCAGCTTGTGCTGGGACTATCAGCCCCCAGCCTAGAAGTTTAGAAATTGCCTGCCTGGTTATGCAGGGCTAGACTGGCAAAGTAAACTCTAGCCACTCTAATCCTTCCTTCATGAAGTAGAAAACCCAAAGATAAGTCTCCCACCTAGAGAGAAATTCTAAGATAGTAGAAATAGCCTCAGGCTTGAGAGTCATCCAGAAAGGGTGTAACTGAGGCAGCAAAGAGTCTGAAGGGAAGAGGGTGAGGGGTCCCAACAAGACCCACCTAACCTGACCAGCAAAAGCCTTCCTGAGCTGTAGCCCAGGGGTACAGAGGCAGAAAACTAAAGTGGCCAGACTGCCCCTCCTCCATAGATTACTCTGTGCATCTCAGCATACCTGCCTGAGACTCCTGCCTTAGCTTCAAACTAGATACCCAGAGGCTACAGCATTCAAAGTCACAAAGACTAGGCCCTTAGCTCACAGCCTGAGAAATTAGGAAATAGGAAATTACAATGGGAAGAAAGGAAGCTGAGAAGGAGAAGGAGAAGGCAAGAAAATCAATCCCAGCTTATTATGTAGGTCAAAAACAACCAAATACAGAGGACAACATGGACTCTTTACTTATACCTGAGACCACAGAAGGAAATATGAACTGGTCTCAAGCCCAAATAGCATTCTTAGAGGAGCTTAAGAACGATAAAGTCCAAATCAGGGAGCCAGTGACCAAATTGAAAAAAAAATGTTACACTGAAGAATACAAATCCTTAAAAAGTAAAAATAGTGAAGTAATTGGAGAAAATAGCTATCTTAAAAAGGACCTTCAAAAAGTAACTGAAGACTTTAATGTGCTAAAAATTAGAATCAGTCAAATTGAAACTCAGAACTCTATGATTCACCAAGAGTCAATCAAACAAAATATGAAGATTGAAAAATTGGAAGAAAGTGTAAAATATCTCTCTGGATAAACAACTGACCTAGAGAACAGATCCAGGAGAGATAACTTAAGAATTACTGGTCTACCAGAAAGCCATGATGGAAAAAACAGGCTAGAAAACATCCTCCAAGAGATTGTCAAAGAAAACTGTCCTGCAGTCCTAGAATCAGAAGGTAAAATAGTTATTGAAAGAATCCATGGGACTCCTCCTGAAAGAGATCCCAAATTGAAAACTCCAAGAAATATAGTAACCAAATTCCAGAATTACAAGATTAAGGGAAAAAATCGGCAAGCACCCAAAAAGAAACAATTCAAATAACATGGAACTACAGTCAGGATCACATAGGACCTAGCAGCTTCTACATAAAAAGATCAGAGGGATTGGAATTTCATATTTTGTAGGGCAAGAGAGCTAGGACTACAACAAAGGATTAACTACCTGGCAAAACTGAGCATAATCTTTCAGGCAAGGAGATGGTCTTTTAATGAAATAAGGTATTTCCAGACTTTCCTCATGAAAAAGCCAGATCTCGATGGAAAATGTGATCTCCAATTGCAAGACTCAAGAAAGACATAAAAAGGTAAACAAGGAAAACACAGACTCACACATACATACATGCACACATGCACACTCATGCACACATGCACATAACTTGGGATGCAACAAGAGCAAAATGTTCACAACCAATATTGAAATTTATATGATTATCATGACCTTTAAAAGGGTTACACATAAATAGAGGCTGTGCGTATGAATGAACTAATATGAAGATAAAAAAATCCTTATTAACAGGATCAAAGGGATTGCAATGGGATAAAAGGAAAGGATGAGATAGAAAAAGATAAAGTATGCCATTTGAAGAGGCATAAAAACACACTATAATAGAGGGGAAACAAAGAGGGAGAGGAACATTATTTAAACACTATTCTCACTGGTTCTGGTTCAAAGAGGGATCAGCTTAATCTAACATGAATAGTCACAAATTCATTAAATAGAGGAAAAGGAGGGAGGGAGAGGAGCAATGTTTGGAATTTACTCTCATTGGTTTGATGTCAAAGGGCGAGTAACAAACTCTGATAGGTATAAAAATTTATTGTGTCCTATAGGCAGTAGGACAGGGGGAGGATAAAAAGGAGAGTAAAGGGGGGATTAAAGGGGAGGGAAATAGTAGTAAGGGGAGAGGGTAGGTAAAGAAGGGTGGATCACCGGGTGAGAACACTGAGGGAGGGGGTGGTCAAAAGGGAAAACTTCAAGGGGAGGAAGGGAGAAGGAAGAAACAAAAACATAAGAGGGGAGGGAATAGGATGGAGGGGAAGAGACAGATAGTCATTAAATATTCCATGTTTACTGCCAACATTACAGTCATAGATCTAAGGCCAACTGTACACAACAGTGGAATAAATGTCTACCTATTGGTGTGATTTGGAAGGTGTTGGAAAATCTGCTGACCCTGAATGTTTCCCAAATCATTTGGGGAAAATGTTTGACATTCTACTATGTCTTTTGGAAAAGTCATTGCTTCACTAAAAGTTCCCTTGTTGAAATTCAAATGCCCCTAGCATGAGAGATAGTATATATATTTTAAGTGTATGTAACCCTTAGCTATGGATTAATTTATGAGTCTCCTATCCAGTGGGGCAACCTGTAAAGCAAAGAGCTCCAAAGAAATGGGATATAGGAGGAGCATATTTTGGTAAGAAGGAAAGTGTAAAAATAGATATACTGGATGTTTAGTGTAGGAAAAAATGGAGTACAGCACAGGGAGGAAACCAATGAAAGCAGCAGGACTGCAAGACAAATTTCAACTAATTCATGATTTTGCTTGAGGCCATCACTGCACACAGAGCTATCAAATCCCTTTATGTAAAGCTCTCCTGTGGAGTTTGCATTGCATTTTCATTTTCACTGTCATATCTGGCAATTGGCTCCAACCACTGGTCAATCAGGAAACAAACCCAAGATGTGAAAAAATCCCCATCAAGCTAAGAGTGGGTTGGTAAATCAGATTTACTTACTTTCACATTTCTGAATTTTCTATATACATTGATAGATACTTGTGGAGAAATGTGAATTCCAATAAAAGTAAACATTGCACATTTTTTGTCCTCATCCAAATTACTTTAAATCTGATGTCAAATCAAGTTCAATCCAACTATCACCCACTAAGTACCTACTATGTGCATGGTACTGTGCTAGTTAATGGGTCTAGAAGGAGAAAAAAGATAGAGCTTCTGTACTACCTATAAAATAGCTAAAAATGTTAAAGGGGGAAATTAGAGAGTGATAGTGTAGAAAGAGCGGTGAATTTGGATTCAGATCACAAGGCAAATCATTTTAAATAATAATATTGTAGATTTTAAAGACATTAAGAATTGATAGGATCCAAACGCCTTATTTAAAAAATATTAATCAATCCATTAACATTTATTAAGCACCTACTATATCTGGAACCTTGGGATTTAAAAAAAGGGGATAAAATATAGCACCTGCCCTCACAGTCTAATAGACAAGTTGCTTATTTATTACTATACTTATTAAGATTTTTCCTGAGTACCTATTATTAAGCTAAACACTTTAGAAATATTAATTCATTTGATCCTTACAACAATTCTTCAGGTAAGTGCTATAATTGCTCCTATTTTACAGTTGAGGAAACTGAGTCAGGCAGCAGTTAGGTGACTTGCCCAGAGTCAAACAGCTGGTAAATATCTGAGATTGGAATTGAACTCAGGTCTTCCTGACTTCTGGACCAGTGCTCTATCCCATGGATGACCTAACTGCCTAAGTAACACTCAGGAAAAGGTTCTCCACTCTACTGAAGTAAATTGAATACAACAAAATAGCCTGGTAAGCCAGAAGAGATGATCACCAAAAATATTAGGAGGGGATACCTCTCACCTGAGACTATTACTATTGTAGAGCAGCTACTAATGTAACAGCTGAGACAATGGTACCAGCTAAGTGATGTTTCTAAAGAGATTACATACACAATACAAAGAAGTAATCCTCCCTTGCCCCTGCCTCAGCCTCCCCCACCAAGAGCCTACAGGACCAGAATAAGCAACTAAATCAACAAAAAACATTTTTTAAATGGTCACTCTATATGTAGTACTATGAGGACCCTTTGGGACTAATGAAGTACAATACCAGCAGGGACTAACATCAGATCAATCATCAGGAAATGGTCCTAATACGAAAATGATCATATCTTCCCTATCATTTGTGGTCCTATTCACATACATTCCTCACCTTTGTTCCACTTTTGCATTACACTTGAGTATACTTACTGTTCTCAATGATGCTGTGTGTATTTGTAAGTGAGCATACCCTAGGCTTCTGAGAGGAATGTTCCATTACAAGCTTCCCTCTAATTTGTAATTAACTGCCTTCACTTTGAAATAATTCTGTCTTCTTGCTGATTAGAACAAAAGTAATAACATCACTGGGGCTTTGTAAGAGCATGTGTGCCCACAGTTTGCCTTAAGTTTGGGGTAGCTATCCTTCTGGAGACCCTATATCTGTGGGTTGGTGTTTCCCCAGCTTCTTCATTTTCAATTTCTTTTTTGTTCCCAGAACCTAGCATAATATTTTGTATATCATATTTCTTAATGATTGTCATTGAATTGAATTGATCTGAAGTAGAAGAGCTGTTACTCAAATCCAGTTTCTATGACTCTATTGTCATAGTAGGTAAGTATTGTAATCTCCTTCTACTTCTCAACCTCTCTGGACTTGAGTTTGTTTCTCTATAAATCAAGGGATCTGGACTCTATTCTGCCAAGGATTCTACCTAATTCTAATTCCTATAATCTTATCCCTTTATTATGTAGTTCAATTCTATTCTTCATTTCTGATAACTTTCTTTAATACAGAGCACTCTAGGTCACTCATTGCTTAACTTCCTTTCCGTTAAGAAGTAGTACTATCTTAAATGTGTGTGGAAGTACTATTTAAGATAGTACTACTTCTTAAAGGAAAGGAAGTTAAGGTATAATTTAAAAACTATGATCACCTTAGAGTAAAATCACTAATAAAACCAATGGAAAATAAATTTAAAAAGAAAAATAATTTATATAAGAGTGTTTTAATGATAAGACAGAAAAAATCCACTTCATTGAAAAGCAGCACACTGATTTTTTTTTTAAATCACTGTAGCCAAGGTGATTTAAAATTTTCAAAGCATTCAACTTAAAACCATACTTTATTTCAGTTTTTCAAGTGGAATAGTTTTAAATGTAGAGAACTCTTTTTGTGTCCATAGATACCTTAGTGGCTTGCACGGAAAGGAATATCTATTAATTTTAACTCTGTTCTGAACTCTAGCACTTTCCAGTTCCTTGTAATCAACTTTTGTCCACACTGTGCAATTGAAACTCCTGTCAATTCTGAAGTGTCCCACTATTGTTTAAATACTATATACAAGAAACTTTGTATATAGTATTGGCTTGACCTTTCTAAAGCTTTTGGTACTTTTGTGATCGCTTCTCCTGGATACCTTCTCTTCCCTTAACTCTTTAATACCTTGTTGATATATACTTACCTTCTCCTTTGTCACCTTGGCTGGGTCCTCATCCTTTTTCTTCATCCCACTAGGTATGGGCATACGTTTATATTCTGTCCAGATCCCTCTTCTAACTATAATTCTCTTTGTTGGTGATCTCATTAGTTCCCATGGCTTTGTATTACCTGGAAGTAAAGGAAATTTCAAGTAACACAAGGGGTCCCCCACAAAAGGCTACCCCCAGATTTAAAATACTCTGTAGTTTTATAGCTACTCAGAACTTTCAAATTCTGGAAGACCTTCATAGCGTCCAAGCTCTGTCTCTCCAACAATGTCTTTACTTTTACTAGTAAGAGAGAAGTTATTATTTCTTTAAAGCAAAGGAATTTAAGAAAATAGCAAAGAAAAACAAATTAGAAATAGAGTTTATCCTTCAATAAAGATATATATATACTCTCCCACAAATACATACAATAAATGGGAAGTGTTCATAAAAGTAGAGACGGATATTTCAGAACACATAAGTGTAGCCATGCTCATGTAGGTAACACTTGTGTTCAGGGCATATTTATAAATTGCCATACATGGAGAGGCTAGAACACACAAACACACCTTAGGGAGCATACATATAGAGAAAAATGTGTGACATAGACATATGATGGATAGCAACTCATACTGCTAACACTGTAGGGCAATTGATGTAATTTGGTGATGCCTTTGCACCACCCTAGCAGGTTATCCAATCACTGTCACACAAAAGTTCCACAGGTCACAAAATTGTGAAGTAATTCATTGCTCCCAGTTTTTGTCTTTATGTGTTATCATTAGCTTGGATTCCATTTTTCCCACATAGGATTAGTAAGGGCTTATAAGAAAGCTTTTAGTTTGAAGTCTGAGGATTTTCATAGTATAATTCGAAATGTTTCTAGAGGAAGAAAGAAAATGTATCTTCTGCACAGAATTGGGGGATATAGAGGAATAGCATTGAATATACTGTTAGACTCAGTTACGTTGTTGGTTAGTTTTTTTTTTTTTTCTTCTTTGTCACAGGGGTTAACTCAAAGGATAGCAGAATAGGAAGTAATAGATTCAGAAATTAAGGTGTAATAAAATTTAAATATATCAATAAAATTAAAAATTGAAAAACATAAAAGATTATTTTTGTATGCTGTTGAAGGGACACAGGATTCCTCCTACTCTGAAAAAGTAATAGTTCTGTCCAGACAGAGTACATATTTAAATAATATCCCAAGAATTATTCTGTGCATTTTCGTTGGATGATTGGTATTTTAATTGTACCACTGATATATTTTCTTATGTTTATGTGTGAATTTGTACACACAAACACACACACATAGACACAGAGCCCTTAGGAAATTGACTTTATGTAACAAAGTTAAACAAGAAGGAAAAATGAAATAATGGCAAAACAAAATTAAATTAGAAAATTGGCCACTCTTACAAGTGAATATTTCAAATAACTCTTAAATGTAACATGCAAGGATTCAAATAAGCAGGTGTGGTTTTCATGGCTTTGGGAAACAGAGAAATAAAAATATACCATGCCTTCGAATGCACAATAACAGTTGCATGTATGACTCCTGGAGTATTAAAGAGGATTAATATACTATATTGTTTCCACAAATGTTCAGTTTCACTGTGGTGTTGAGAGACTGGATGTAGATGCCTACCCTACCAATAACCAAATGCAGAGTGACTAATGGGAGTATCTGAATTCTTAGTATGCTTGGAATTCAATGTGTGAAATTTTATTCTGCTTTGATCCATGTCAGCTTCTATTTGGGTGGTGACAAGGTATTTTTCCCAAGTACTTGTCCTAAAAAAAAACTATATTATTAAGAAAGAAATGTTGACAGGCCTTTAAAATTGCCCAGTGATAGGTTTTACTTTAGATAAAAGTTTTGTAGTTGAATTTAGCATTCATTAAAGTAAAAACCCACTAGGGACATCCATTGACACAAATATCATGGCCAAAGTTCAGGCAGTTTCTTTTGACCTCCAAGCTGAGCTAAACCAATTTTGATCATTTTCACAAGGGAATATTTGCAAAATGTCATCTAAATTATGGTTGTAGTTCACCATAGCAATAGTGTACTTCTCATTTTTCTTTAAGTATAAATCTGGAATTATTTTCTCCTTTCAGTTTCACTCTAGGGGCTTCTTGTAAAAATCCCACTCAGTCTTCCCATCCATGAATTTGTACAGTGCTTTTTTTCTAATAATCAGAGATTTTGACATGGCCACTATCTTAGGTTACTTAACAGAGGACAGTGAGACACAGATCCATCTTCATTTTGTGGAGAAGGGAGTAGAAACAAAACTACTCTCCTTATACTGTGATTGAGAGGCTACATATATAATCAAACATGCAACAAAGTCTGACCCAAACAACTGTGACAGAAACATGTTCCAGCTTTTAACACAAGGAAAAGTGCCAAAATTGCTATGCTACAGATACATTCCACTTAGTATTGTTTTATTGATTAAAAAGATGTAGTTGTAGGGAAAGAAGTAAAATTGAGTTCTCGTACAAAATGTTAGGAAAGAAATCTGCTAAGAATGAATATTATACATCTTCAGGCTTTAATGCTTCATAGTTATGGCAGCCAAATACGAAAGCTGAATGTTAATTAGAGCTAGGTGACCTTGGGAAATCTGAAATAGTGAGACAGATTCCTTAGACAACATTAAAAAGAAAGCCCTCTCTAAGTTCACTAGGCCTGCAAATATAAGGAAAATCCAATTAAAGTCAATTGGGAAAACAAATTAAACAGTCTTGGGGGTTTCAGAGAACTTAAGCACAAAGCTAAAAGGTGAAATAATTCATTTGTGGTTAGTAGGAGTCTTGTTTTGTGAGCATTTAATTGCTGGACCCAATCTTCACTTTCTCTAATTTGTTTTAAGTTTGATACACTATCTACTTCTATGAAAATAACACCAAAGGGGATGCTGTGGTGGTTAGATATGGATATTTTTTAGTACAATATACAAAAGGAATAAAAGGACATTCCTTCATCTTTTACATTCAATGGCACTTCAGTGAATCTGAATATTTCTTTAGAACCACACAATCCAAAGAATTATGCTGCTAGATACCTTGAATAAATAGCTTGGTAAGTTACTGGAAGAATATAAGTTCAGAATGCCACCAGCTCCTGCTCTTTCCCCCCAAAAATAATAACTATGTATATTAAACTGAAGAAAATTAGCTACTAAGTGCCAGCTGAATGAAGGGCACGTAAAGGAGTGCAGGTTGCACTTATGTATGCAGTTTTATTAAGGTATAAATCTTTAGTGATCCTGCCAGTGAAAGGACAGATGGCTGCCCTAAAATGGAATCTGGATGCAGTGTTCACATAGTGAATGGCATTATACATGGCAACAGCTGTGTTTAGAATATTCTCCATTTGAATTCTGATTTAAGCATCAGACAAGAAGGATAGCATGGTGAAAATACCTAGGTGCCTCTGTCTTGGTATCTAAACACAAGTGCTTGATAAGAAAATTAATTTGGGAATAGTGAATGTCAAGCTCATAGGAGGGCTACAGAGTTGAAAGCCAGGGTCAGGTCAGAAACAAAGAGAAATAAAATTTATGTAGTGTCATTTATTCTAAAGTATAAAGAAATTAAAGATGACAAATATTGTTTATTGCTTCTAGGAACAGGGAGAAACAGAAGAGAGATTAAGAGAGAGAGAGAGACAGAAACATGCATAGATCTTAAAATAGTATATGAATGTAAATTATTACTCCACTCAAATATCTATAAATTTATGCATTTGAACCTTCTCTCAAATGATATAGATCATGACCAATATATGCCTGTTCATAATTCTTCCCTTAAATTTAAGACATTGTGTCCACCTCGCATCCTAGAGGCCTTCCTCACTTCCATAGTACAGTAATGTGTTACTGATCTCATTTTTTTCAGTGGAATTCAAACAGAAGTATTCCAGGGACAGGTAGCCATTCTATTTTTAAATATAGTTGGTCTAAAATTGTCTAAAACTTTGCATGGGTGTAGAAACTTAGTTTTGTTCATAGTTAAATGAAAAAAAAATTGGATATAATCTCAACTTCTATAGGTTCACTGAGAGCAACCATCCTTGGAACAGCTTCTGTAACAAATCAGTCACTAGGGATGACGTGTATCTCATTTTTTTCTCTTTATGTCCTATGGTTCATTTCTATATTTTGAGAGTTTTTGATTCCCTGTAGATTAGATATTGAGGATATTTAGCATGGTGACATCAAGGTTTTCTTAAATTTTTTTTTTTTTTTTTTTGCTTTTTGGAGGGCAATTGGGATTAAGTAACTTGCCCAAGGTCACACGGCTAGGTTTTTGTTTGTGTGTGCGTTAAGTGTCTGAGGCCGGATCTGAACCCAGGTCCTTCTGACTCCAGGTCCGATGCTCTACTCACTGCGCCACCTAGCCGCCCCGGTTTTCTTAAATTTTATGGCTGAGTGATATGAGTGGGGAAGTATCTGGTTCCCGAATATTTTATTTGTTGAGTTCTCCAGAATATATTGAGATCCATATTGGACTATAGAGATTGGCCATATAAAACAACCAGTTTATGAAACATGAGAAGCTTGAATTATAACAGGTGGGGTCTCGCTAAGCATTTTGAAGGAATTTTTTTAAGCCTGAAGAAATGTGTTACAGTTTCCTTCTCAGATTTACATGGATTAATAATGGTTACTATGATTATTATAACATCCTCCAAGTCCATCCCATCATCCACATTGGGACAAGGGGGAAATGTTAAAGTAAAGGAATGATTACCACATGATATACAATAGAATGCCACAATTCCCTGAGAAAATTATGGTAACTCTGGAGACCTGGTAGGAACAATGGAATGCTAGCCAACTGGACTTTGGCAATACTAATGGTTATTTTAATACCTTATCTACTGAGATGAAACTGCTTCTATGAATCTTTCAAATTTATGTAGTGAAAAAGGGTTGCAAAGTGACCCTTAAAAAATCCATAATTATCAGATTGACATAGAGAACCCTGGAGTAAAGAGTGATCCCCCATTTGTTGTGTTACCTAGACAAGGCATGATACATCAGTACAAATCATCTTGTTGGCAAAACTTTAAAATAAGTGGTTATGACCACCAAAGCAGGAAAACTGTGAGTGTGCATGAAAAGGAGTAAATACATGAATATTTTTTTATTATGTACCAGTACTCTGTTGTAACAAAATTGGAACGAGATCTTACTAATTATGGGCATGGTCTCTATACTGTTTTGTTTTGTTTTTGTTTTTTGGTCAATAGTACCTTCAATTCTAAGTGACAAAGCAGCATATTTCTGATTAGAGGAAGTAAATCATTAAACAAGACTTCAATTCTAAAATCTTAACCCTAGATTGGAGGAAATTAAGCAACTACTAAAATCTGAAGAATAGAAAATTGGAAAAATTGAGGTCAATGAAAAACCATCACATAGAGCAAACTCTGAAATTCCTTTATTCTTAATGAGGCCATGTATTTCAAGAGCAGCACTTCAAGGCAGCAAGGTAGTGCAGTGGATAAAACACTGGCCCTGGAATCAGGAACACCAGAGTTGAAATCCAGACTCATCCACTTGACATTTACTAGCCCTGTGACCCTGGGCAAGTCACTTAACCATGATTACCTTGAAAAGAAAACAATAGAAAAGAAAGAACAGCACTGCTTTTTCAAATGACTTTAAAAAGGAGGTGGGCAAACTTAGAATGGAATTCTCAAAATCTCCCTTCTCTTTTTTTTTTACTTGATTGCAACTACCATATCTATTATACCAAAAAGGAATGATTAAAGATGTTATGTGCTATGACATGAACACATCTACCCTAATCTTCTATCTTCTATTATAATTGTACATGTTTGCTTTAAATTCAATATGCCTATAGCTTATATGATAAGATTCCAACCCTTCAACTCTTAAAAAAAAAACTATTAATTTGATCTTACTACGGAAGAAGCCATTTTAAAAATAAATACCCAACTTTAAATATAAAACGATTATTTCCTCACTTGTTCAAAAGCTCATTCTTTTTGAAACCCACTGAAAAACATTTGTAAATGAAATGATTGATAATAAATACAGTTGTTTTTTTTTTTAATTTGAATCAGAATATCAGTTTTCCTACTGTTTACCTTCTCCAAATCTACTTGTTACTTCTAGGGATAAGCAAAACTACCATATAAACAATTCTTGACAATTTTGCATACTAAATTAAGAGGATAATTAATGAATATATTATAATGGGAAGATATAATAGTAATTACATATTTTCTTAATAAATGAGTTATTGGTTTCATGGGGTCTCCCTTCTTGGATTTTTATCCATCAATGCTCTATTTTTGATACCTTGTGATTTGAAATTGATCATAGATTCATAAAACCTGTGTCAAAGGAGTTAAATCTCTATTAGGTCCTACCTTGTTAGAAAGCACTTTGAAGTATAAACCCGATAATGGGCTTTGTGTCTGTCATCCTAAGATTTTTCTAGCAAAGTCTAAAGAGACTCCTCACCATATTGGCTACAGAGTGATAGATTTTTTGATCCCAGAATTTCCAAAAGTATTTATTACTTTTGTAAGATTTTTGAAGAAATCACATCTTTAACCAAATGTTTTTACTTTCAAACTTGAAAGCTAACAATTTTATTTATATACACACATAATGTAATTTACTATATATGTGTCACACTCATGCCTGTACTTATCATTATTTATCTGTGAATTCATATATATATATATGCCAAGGAAGTTGGACAAACTAAATGTAACAAGTTCAGTAGTGCTAATCTGTTTGTATAATGAGGTAATGATGGTATTTGTTCATTTTTCATAGAAGTTGTTGGTGGATTATAGCAAAAGCATATTCTTCATTTTGCACAATTTCAGATTCACGTTCATGAGGAGATACTAAAAATATGTGATTCATGGAATAGAAAGTGAGTAAATACGGATGTCCAGATTCACTCAGTCTCATAGAAAGTTTGGCCTCCTTAACCCTTCAGTTGAAAATAATAGAGAGATGGGCAAAGAAATCAGCAATTGTGTGAATCAAGTCCTGAGCAAAATAGAGGGAATTATATGAGTAGTGATAGGATTGAGGATGTAGAAGCAGAAATGGAGAGGTGTAGAGCTTGATAATGATTGGTAAGATTTAGAAAATAGATCAGAGGGCAATATGCCATGGCCCTACAGTAGTTTACAGTTTGTTGAAGTTTTTTGAACAGTTCTTCAAGCAAGTTCAATAAAAACAAATAAAAAAGCCATTTCATATTGCATTGTTGCTACAGTTAAAAGTAGCATTTTATGTATTTGAAAACCTACAATTAGAGACCTATGTACTAAGAAATAGCATCCAAATGCATGTTAGTAGATGTCTTCTGTCACTGTTCCCCACATAGTCTCATTCCTACATAACTAAAACCCATATTCCTACAGTCTATTTTCTCTTCACCATCATAGATTTCTTATTTTTATACTCCTTCTCAAACTGAATCCTGTTTGGTTGTATTTCTACTCTCACCAGTCCAGGATTCCATGTTTCTTGTTACCTTTCCTACTATTATTCATTTTGTTTTCTTCCTTCCTTCCTTTTTTCTTCTTTCTTCCTTTCTTCCTTTTCCTTTTTTCCTTCTTCCTTTCTTCCTCCTTCCTTCCTCCATCCTTTCTTTCTTTCTTTCTTTCTTTCTTTCTTTCTTTCTTTCTTTCTTTCTTTCTTTCTTTCTTTCTTTCTTTCTCTCTCTCTCTCTCTCTCTCTCTCTCTTACTTTCAAACACATTCATCTTTCTTCTTCTACTCAGTCAATTCTCTTGTAACATTTAATTAAAAAAAAAAGATCAACAAAACAACTGATACATTGAACATCTGGCAGCATAAACAATATTGCATAACTATTGTAGTTCACTTCATATATGAATAAATAAAAAACTTTTAAAAGAAGTAATAATCTTTCCTTTATCCTCCTTTCCTTTCACTTACATCTGTGTATATATTATAAGCAGGTGGTAGGCGGTAAACTCATTAACGACATATTTTTTTTGGTTTTGTGTTTGTATACCCAGTATCTAGCACAGTGTCTTGCATAGAGTAGATATTTAATAAATGTTTGTTTCTGACCACCATCTCGCACAATCTGCCCTCTCTTCTATCTATCCCCCCCCCTTCTCTTTTCCTTTTCCTTTATCCTCCTCGTTCCCTACAGGGCATAATAAATTTCTATAACCAAGTAAATGAATATGTTATTTCCTCTCTAAGCCAAATATAATAATAGTAAGATTTAAACAATGTTCACGCCCCTCCCTTCTTTCCATCTACTGTAATAGGACTTTTCTGCCTCTTCATGTAATATAATTTATACTTTCAGCCTCTTCCTTCTCCTTTCTCCTGGTATCATTGTTTACTTTGCCCCTTAATAAATTATTATTATTATTTTTTATCATCACATCAAACTCAGTTTATACCTATGTAATTGGAATGGGAATTTGAAGATTTTCCCTGCCCCTTAATAGATCTAGGAGGGAGTTTGATGACCTCCCTTTCTGTGAAGATAAACTCTGGCCCCTGATAAGCTAAATGTAGTCACATGGAGCTTGTGGTGGGAGGAGTTTGCTGAAGAGAAGCAGAGACCCCAGAGAAGTTGGTAGAGACTGAATCTAACAGTTGGAGACAGTTGCAGACAGTTGGGGACAGAGGAACTTAGAAAAAGGAGTCAGATAGGCTCATGAGTAAATGTTGATCTTGTATTGGTTTGTGGGAAGGCTAAAGGATGCTTTGGCTCTCAGCCTTATTCTGGCTTCCGAATATCTTTAGTAGTTTGGCTTACTGGTTTTGGTATTTGGCTTTCTGGTGTCTAAATAAATCCTTCAGCTTTATCTTCTATCTGGAGAGTCTGGCATATTTTGTGATTGAATATCATATGATAGGTATAGTCATAGTCTCTGTTGTGATCATTGTTGCTGTAAATATTGCATTGGTGATACAATGTAAACTTTTTGAATCAGCTCAGTTTTTTTTTTTTTAAATCAGGAATAATTGAAAGCCCCCTATTTCATTGAATGCCCATCTTTTCCTCTGAAAGCTCATGTCAATTTTGCTGTGTCAATGATTCTTGGTTGTAATCTAGGCTCCTTTGCCATCCAGAACATCATATTGTAAGCCCTCTGATCTTTTAATGAAACTGCTAAGTACTGTATAATTCTAACTATGGTTCAATGATATTTGAATTGTTTCTCTCTGGCTACTTGAAATATGTTCTCCTTCATCTGATAAGTATGGAATTTGACTGCAATATTCTTTGTAGTTTTCATTTTAGTATATCTATCAGGAAGTTATTGGTATATTCTTTCAATTACTATTTTATCATCTAGTTCTAGTATATCAGGGTTGTTTTCCTTGATAAATTCTTGAAAGATGCTGTCTAGACTTTTTTGACAATGCCTCTCAGGTAGACAAATAATTCTTAAATTATGTCTCCTGGATCTCTTTTCTAGGAAAGTTGTTGTTTTTTTTCCTTTGTTTGTTTTTCCCCCCAATGAGGTATTTTACATTTTCTTTTTTTTTCCATTATTTTGATTTTGTTTGACTGATTATTGATGTCTCATAGAAGCTTCCATTTGCCCAGAAAAGAAAAATAGAAAGATAAATTCCATTTGAAGTAACTATAGACAATATAAAATATTTAGGAGTATACCTGCCAAGACAATATCAGGTACTGTATGAACACACAGAAGTACCAAGGGATTTTCACACAAATAAAGTCAGATCCAAACAGTTGGAAAAAATATCAGATGTTCATAGATAAGCCAAGCTAATATAATAAAATGACAGTACTACATAAATTAAAATACTTATTCAGTGTCATACACATCAAACTAGCAAAACACAGTTTATAGAGCTAGGTAAAAAAATAACAAACTTTATGTGGAAGAACAAATATCAAAGGAATTAATGAAAGAAAGCCAAAGCAAAGTGGCCTAGATGTACCTGATCTTAAATTATATTATAAAGAAGAAATCATCAAAACCACTTAGTATTGGCTAAGAAATAGAGTGGCAGATCAGGGGAATTGGTTAGGTATTCAAGAGACAACAGTAAATGATTATAACAATCTCTTATTAGATAAACCCAAAGACTCCAGCTTCTGGCATAATAACTTGCTATTCAACAACAACAACAACAAAAAAAAAACCCTGTGGGAAAACTGGTAAATGGTATGGCAGAAACTAGGCAGAAACACCATATACCAAGATAAGGTCAAAATGGGTGCATTACTTAGACATAAAGGGTGAGACTATAACAAATTAGAAGAGCAAGAAATAATTTACCTGTCAGATTTATATAGAATGGAAGAATTTATGACCACATGTAATGGAAATGCAGATTTGAAGATCTTCCCTGTCCCTAGGCCCTTTGATTGACTTAAGTGACTTTGAGAGTCTTCTTTAATTTGAAAATATACTCTGCCCCCTAATAGACTGAGTGTGGTCACATGGAGCCTATGGTAAGAGGCTTGGTTTTCAGGAATGACCACACCTTGATGCTATGGGATTGGGCAGTGGGTCAAGAAAGTTGTTACATTCTCTGAACCAGGAGAAGGCTATATAAACCCTGATGGGAGCCTTTGCTTTGGGGCTCACTTTGAAAAGTGTTGTGTGATTTGATCAGATGAGACTCTGGGCAGCCATTGAGAGCCCCCCGGCTTTGAAAACCTAGATGTTGATGCTTCCCTCTCTGGTAACTGAGATTTGGTATTGATATAATGGTTGGACAGTTTGGAAGCCTGTCTGCTTGAACTGTCTGTATACTCTGAAGTTCGGGGTGCTGACCTTTTCCCCCTGAATTAGGTAATATATGTTTGTTTGATTAAAGTAAGCTTGTTAACCCATTTTGAGTTGCTTTCCTTATGAAAAGCAGATCTAAGAACCTGTGTTGGCAGCCACCCTGGGGATTTTGGGGTGCTTGCAGCTACACCACACAAGAGGTAGACAACATTATGAAATACAAAATGGATATTAGATTACATTAAATTAATTTTTTTCCACAAACAAAGCCAATACAACCGACATTAGAAGGGAAGCACAAAGATGGGAAACTTTTTTTTTTTAACCGTTAGTATCTCTGATAAAGTCCTCATTTCAAAACTATATAAAGAACCGAGTGAAGTTTAGAGGAATCCATATCATTTCCTATTCATAAATGGTCAAATGATATGAACAGTCAGTGGTCAGATGAAGAAATTAAAGCTATCTATAGTCATATGAAAAAAAAATATGAATCACTATTGCTTAGAGAAATGCAAATTAAAACAGCTCTGAGGTACTGCCTCATAGCTATCAGATTGGGTTATATGACAAAAAAGGAAAATGATGGTAGAAACAGCATTTCCAATGTGCTCTGCCTGACACAAATTTCAAATAATGTGAAAGGGGACTCCAAACAACTTCTGGAGCCACAGCACCCACAGAATGGCACAGAGAAGCTAACCTCCTCCTGAGCACAGGCCAGCAGCCCTGCAGGAAGCAGCCAGAGCACCACTCAGAGCCGAGCCCAGGTCTGCGGTTTTAGCCCCAGGGTGGCCAGACTATCAGCCGTCTGGAGGGACCCCAGAACACCACCAATTGTGGTGATTCCAGAATTATCAGCACAGATATGCCTAGGACAAAGTGAGAGGTTAATGCCCTATGGACTTTAGGAGCAGTATTTGGGGAACATGTGGCTGCCTCCCCTGGGGGCGAAAAGCTGCTGAAGAAACACAGCACAGAAGCCATTTTGCAGCATCAGTAGTGGCTCTAGCTCCTGGTCTGCGAACTGTAGGAAGATCCAGCAATCAGTCTGGGGGTTAATCACTCTTGCTTTAAACTGCCTGGATCTGGATTGTGGTCTGGGGGGGGGGGGAAGTTTGGGGTGGGTATGCAACTTACCAGAGTGGGTGGAGGCTTTACAGAGGCCACACAACAGGCAGAAGTTGTGAAGACCCCACGTTTGGGCGGAAGCTCCCCTGTCTGGTGTCAGAGTCCTACTGTGGCAACAAGCCCAAAAAAATCAAGTAATTAAGTGGCAACATGCCTAGGCAAGTGAAACAAAATAAAGAGAAAAGTTCAACATTGGACTCCTATTTTAGGGGCAAAGAGGCTCAAAGCATGGAGGAGGACTGTGAGGTCAGAACTCCTGCACCAAAAGCCCCAAATGAAAATACAAGCTGGCTACAGGCCATAGAGGACCTTAAGAATCAGATAAGAGAAGTGGGGGAAAATGTGGGAAGAGAAATGAAAAAGATGCAAGAAAAAATGAAATGACAGTAAACAGCCTGACTGAGGAAAATAACACCTTAAAAATAGACTAACTCAAATGGCAAAAGAGGCTCAGAAAGGCAATGAGGAGAAGAATGCCTTAAAAAGTCGAATTTGGGGGGGCGGAGCCAAGATGGCGGAAAGGAAGCAGTAACCTCGCTGAGCTCCTCTGTCACTAAGTCCAAAAGGGTAAATCTGAGCAGATTCCAGAGTGACGAAGCCCAGTGGAAGACAGAGTGTGGCAGAATCCAGCACAGGAGGTTGCCCAGAGTGCCCGCACAGGTCGAGCGCAGAGCGTGTGGGGTCTGCACAGCTCAGACCTAAGAGCAGGCAAGCAGACTACACCAGAGAGAGAAAAAGCCCCAGCCTGCAGACTTACCAAGGACGAATCGCAGTCATCTCGCAGAGGGAACGGATCATTGGAGCCAGGTAGGAGAGTCGGGCCCCCAGTGGAGAGAGTGGCTTCTCAGGCTGCATTCAGCCCCCAGCCTGGAAATTTAGAAACTGCCTGCCTGTATGATACAGGGGCTGGAATGGCAAAGTAAATTCTAGCTGCTCCGATCCTCCCATCCCTCCTTCATGAAGCAGAAAACCCAAAGATAAGTCTCCCACCCAGACTGAAACCCCAAGTTAATGGAAATAGCCTCAGGCTTGAGAATCTCCAAGAAAGGGTGTAACTGAGACAGCCAGGAATCTGAAGAGAAGAGAGGGAGGGGACCCAACTAGCCCCACCTCACCTCACCAACAAAAGCCTACTTATAGCCCAGGGGTATAGAGGCAGAAATCTGAAGTGGTCAGACTCAACCCCACCTACACATCTACATTCCTCACTGACTTCCCTGACTTAGCCATAAACTAGCCACCCAGAGGTATTCAAAGTCAAGGATCAGGCCCCAAACTCATAGCCTGAGACACTAAGAAACAGGAAGTCACAATGGGAAGGAAGGAAGCTGAAAAGGAGAAGGGGAAGGCAAGAAAGTCTATTCGAGCATACTATGCAGGGCAAGAACAACAAAACAAACAGGACAATATAGACTCTCTGCCCACACCAGAGACCACAGAAGGAAACATGATCTGGTCTCAAGCCCAAATAGCATTCCTGGAGGAGCTTAAGAAAAATTTTAAAGACCAAATCAGGGAGGCAATGACCAACTTGGAAAAAGAAAATACCTCCCTAAAAAAGGAACTTCAAAAACTTATTGAAGACCATAATTCACTAAAAATTAGATACAACCAAACTGAAACTCAGAACTCTATGATGCAGCAGGAGTCAATCGAAAAAAACAAGATGATCGAAAAATTGCAAGAAAATGTAAAATATCTCACTGGAAAAATAACTGACCTAGAGAACAGATCCAGGAGAGACAACCTAAGAATTATTGGTCTACCAGAAAGCCATGATGAGAAAAGCAGTCTAGACAACATCCTCCAAGAGACTGTCAAAGAAAACTGTCCTGAGGTCCTGGAATCAGAAGATAAAATAGCTATTGATAGAATTCACCGGACTCCTCCTGAAAGAGATCCCAAACTGAAAACTCCAAGAAATATAGTAGCCAAATTCCAGAATTATAAGATTAAAGAAAAATTCTACAAGCAGCCAAAAAGAAACAATTCAAATATCGAGGAACTACAGTTAGGATCACACAGGACCTAGCAGCTTCTACATTAAAAGAGCGGAGGGACTGGAATTTGATATTTCGTAGGGCAAGAGAGCTAGGACTACAACCAAGGATTAACTACCCGGCAAAACTGAGCATAATCTTTCAGGCAAGGAGATGGACATTTAATGAAGTAAGGGACTTCCAGACTTTCCTAATGAAAAAGCCAGAGCTCAATGGAAAATTTGATCTCCAATTACAAGACTCCAGAAGAACATAAAAAGGTAAACAAGGGTAACATAGACTCACACATGCAGAAGTGCACATACCCACACCCACAAACACAAGCTCATTACTTGGGATGCAACAAGAGCAAAATGTTCACATCCCTATATGTGGAGCTGATAACTGTCAATATTTGAAATCTCTATGATTATCATGACCTGCAAAAGGGTTATACTTAGAGGGTGTGGGTATGAATGCACTAACATGGAGTCTAAAAAAAAAAAAAGACTATTAAGGGGATCAATGGTACTGTAATGGGAAAAAGGAAAGGATGAGCTAGGAAAAGGTAAAATATGCCATCTGAAGAGGCATCAAAACACACTATAGAAGAAGGGAAAGTAAGAGGGAGAGGAACATCATTTAAACACTATTCTCACTGGTTCTGGTTCAAAGAAGGATCAAATTAATCAGTGAAGTTTAAGAATCTAACGTGAATAGACACATAAATTCATTAAATAGAGGAATTGGAGGGAGGGAGAGGAGCATTGTTTGAAATTTACTCTCATTGGTTTGGAATCAAACGGGGAGTAATTTACTCTGATAAGTATAAAAATTTATTGTGTCCTATAGATAGTGGGAGGGTAAGGGGGGGGTGAAAAGGAGGAGACTAAAGGGAGGGATTATAAGGGAGGGAAATAGTAGTAAGGGGAGAGGGTAGGTTAAGAAGGGGGGTCACTGGGTGGGAACACTGAGGGAGGGGGTGGTCAAAAGGGAAAACTTCAAGGAGGGGAAGGGAGAAGGAAGAAACAAAAACATAAACAGGGGAGGGAATAGGATGGAAGGGAAGAGACAGATAGTCATCATTACTGTGAATGTGAATGGGATGAACTCTCCCATAAAACAGAGGCGGATAGCAGAATGGATTAAAAACCATAATCCTACAATATGCTGTCTACAAGAAACACATTTGAAACAAAGGGATACCCACAGGGTAAAGGTAAAAGGTTGGAGTAAAATTTATTATGCCTCAGCTAAAGTAAAAAAAGCAGGGGTAGCAATACTTATCTCAGATAAAGCAAAAGCAAAAATAGATCTAATTAAAAGAGATAAGGAAGGAAACTATATCCTACTAAAAGGCACCATTGAGAATGAAGCAATATCACTACTTAATATATATGCACCAAGTGGTATAGCATCCAAATTCCTAGAGGAGAAGTTAAAGGAATTAGAGGAAGAAATAGATAGCAAAACTATACTAGTGGGGGACCTTAATCTCCCCCTCTCTGAACTCGATAAATCTAACCTCAAAATAAACAAGAAAGAAGTTAAGGAGGTGAATAGAATCTTAGAGAGACTAGATATGATGGATCTCTGGAGAAAACTGAATGGGGATAAAAAGGAATTTACTTTCTTCTCAGCAGTGCATGGTACATACTCAAAAATAGACCATGTACTAGGGCATAAAAACCTCACAATCCAGTGCAGAAAGGCAGAAATAGTAAGCGCATCATTCTCAGATCATGATGCAATAAAAATTATATGCAATAAAGGGCCATGGAAAGATAGACTAAAAACTAATTGGAAACTAAACAATTTAATCCTAAAAAATTGGTGGGTCAAAGAAGAAATTATAGAAACAATCAATAATTTCATTCAAGA
>WOXC01011242.1:0-42833 GCA_011680675.1 Gymnobelideus leadbeateri
AAAAACCTTAAAATGACTATAATTTACCTTTACAGATGGGTTTCAGATTATGATACTTCCCCCATGTTCTAGCTAAAGTAGCCTGCTGGGTGCTCCTCATACATGATATTGTTTCTATTCTCTGTGCTTAAAGTGTTCTTCCTTCACATTTCTTCCTTTGCAATTCCTACCTCCCTTCAAGGCTCAGCTCAAGTGCTGCCTTCTAAATGAAGCTTTTCCCTATCCCCCTCAGGTATTAATGTTCTTAATATAAAATTTATTTCTATTTACATATATCTTGAACTTAATTAATTGCATATATGTATGTTTTATATGTATGCATATATACATACATATATATATATATATATGTATTGTTTTCCACCTTCTGCCTCCATCCCTTGTTGTTCAGTCATTTACCCCTGTCCAAATCTTCATAACTCCACAGATTATATTGTCCATGGGATGTTCTTTGCAAAGATCCTGAAGGGGTTTGCCATTTCTCTTTCCAGTGAATTAAAGAAAGCAGAAGATAAGTGACTTAGGGCCACACAGCATGTCTGAGGCTGCATTTGAACTCAGATCTTCCTGACTCCAGGCCCAGCATCTAGTTGCCCTCATTTCTTAGTAGAATGCAAAAATCTTGGCGGCAGGGATTGTTTCATTTTTATATTTGTATCCCCAGTGCCTAACATTGCTTAACACATAGTTGATTCTTAATAAATGATTGGTGATTTGAATTAAATTTTTTCTGTCTATTCTCTATTTTGAAGATCACCTTTCAAATTTTGTAGCAAAATTAAAATTTTTTCTAGTTTATGAATAAAAAGATACTGACTTCTCTTTCCCAGACATGGCCCCATCACTAATATTTACTAATAAGAGTAGATCAAAGACCTGAGAATATATTATTGGCTCTAAAATTTATTTTACTTTCCAACCTTCAGACTCCTTTTTAATTTTTGTAACAGATTAGGTTTCTTACCTTTCCTTTATCCTCAGTCGTAACTATTAGCACTTAATCTCTTGGAGCATCCCCTCAGTAGTTCCTATTTGCTACTTTCCTTCTTTATTTTTATGCCACAAAAGCTCCAACATTGTTCATAGCCTACTTTGGAAAAACAAAAGTAGAACATAAAATGGAAACAAATTTTCATTTTTGAAAAAAAAAAGAAAGTTATATTCTGTTGTTTAGCTATAGTATGTACTGCATGGTTGTATACTTACATATTAATTTGAGACAGATTATTTTGTGCCTATCAAGCATTTAGGCAATGGGGAGGGATCTGTTAGGACAGGAAGGTGAAAGACAGTAAAAGACAGAGAAAGGCTGTAGGGCTCAGGGCTATGTTGGTGCCTACAACAAATATGTCTTTAGTGTGTCTGAGGCATGGATGCCCCATGGAAAACTTTTGAAAACAAAACAAAACTGAACCCCACACTAGAACTGAAAGAATCTTTCTTCTGCTCAGCATCAGATTTTGTATATTGATTTTAACTTTTTATTAGCCATTGAAGTAGAATTATGTTAAAGAATTAAACCCATCATTGCTTAGATTTTTATTCCTCCTGAGTAAAGATTCAACCTATTATTTGTGACATTGTATTAATATTGTGGAACTAATTACCATTAATAGTGAGTTTATGGTTTCAGAACTGGAAGTCGACATAGAGTCCACTTAAAGCAATTTAGGCAGAACTCTATAGGTCCTGGAGAAGTGAACTCCAGAATTTTCATCTCACCTGCAACTCTTCTGCTTCACCTTTGCATCCTCTAAAGAGGACTATAAAACATCATCCTATAAAACAATAGTGTCCTGTGAAGACTAATTTATATACCCTAGTTCCTTTAAACTGAAGAGTAATACATTCTATTTATTTTACAAAATCAAAATAGCTTTGTCTTCCAGGATCTTTTTTTTTTTAAAGTAATTGGGGTTAAGTAACTTGCTCAAGGTTACACAGCTAGTCATTATTTATGTGTGGGTGCTAATTTTCTGAGGCCGGATTCGATCTTGGGTCATCCCAACTCCGAGGCCGGTGCTCTTACTGCGCCACCTAGCCACCCCCAGGATCTTTTTTTTTTTTTTTAATGACTAGAATTCCTTTTCTTCTCCAGAAAACCTGAGATGTGATAGGTAAACAGAAATATTTACATATACAATGCTTTTAATTTCTTTCCCTGGAGCCAATTTGTCTCTGAAACATGAATGACAAGATTTGAGCTCTCTACACATGCATGCTCATATGCAATCTTGCATAAAAAACAGGGAGACAACATTTGGATATCTGAAATAAAAATTGGTTGACCAAACAAAATCTGTGTACTGTGTTAAAGAATGAGATGGAGGTAGGCAGGCTCATCAAGTTTGTTTCGACTGGAATTCATTACAACACCACTCACCTTTCTCTAATGCCATTGAAATATTCTAGCCAATGCAACCAGATATGCATTGAAGGCAAAGAAAATTGGTGGTGTTCATAGAAAAGTGATCTTGGCTAGGAAATATTTAGGATAGGTTTAAGTTGTGCTCCTGGTTACTATCCCTTAACAGGGAAGGAGTGCCCCAAATCATATGTAAAAAGCCTTGATTCCCTTCTCACCAAATGTCAGTTACAAAAAGACAACATAACACAAAATAAATAGGAAAGAAACCCATTTATCCAAGGTGATAGCAAACAGAAATTAGATAGGAAAGTGTTAGACAAAACAATGAATAGACCTTCCAATTTGGAGCAAGAAAAGTCAGACCCAGATCTCACCCAAAGTGAAATTCCCCAAAGTCTCAAGTATGGTCAGCTGGGGTTGGGGATATGATTGAGAAACGGACACCCCTACAAGTTGGCTTCTTTCCAGAATCTTTCTTTCCCTTTAGGGACCTCTCCCTGAAGAGAATTTAGAACATCATGTCTTATCTCTTGAAGCTAGAAAGCAGAAGATCAGGATCTCTCTCTTTTTCAAAGCTCTAAATAGCCTAGATTTTATCCACAACAGGAATGGAATGGCATGGAAAGATATTTATGGAACAGGGATTTCTAGAATCTTCCCTAGAATCTAGAGACCCTCTCCAGGAGCTTTAAGTCTCCCTAATTCATGAAAGATGATTGATCCTAGTTTTTCTTTAGTCTTCATGGGCATATGTGACACATTTCATTACAGTATGGTCTTGGATACCTATTTCATCTTTTAAAAAGTCATTCTATATTTAATACTCAGTCATAAAGGATATTATTTTTATTCCTCAAATTTAATATTTTATCCAAATTAACAACTAAACTTTGCTTCAACAACAACAACAAAATGACAAAAAATGAAACTTAAATAATGAGAAAAAAATGCCAAAATTTGTGTAGTGATTTTTCAGTGTAAAGGAAAATATAGTTAATATACATGGTCCTTATGTTTAATCAGATCATTTAGCAACCCAAACTAACCAAGGCAAATTAATATTTCTTCATCTTCCTTTCCCAGAGAATGAGGCCTCATTCACTAGCTGTTATACACAAATTCTTCATCACTGAATTAAGTGGTGAAGCAAGTTCTTGTTCTATGCACAAAACCCTATCAATTACCTTGTAATAACAACTATTATTTGTAGCTACAATTTACAAGGTATTTCAAGATTCTCAAAGAGTGTTACATATATAACCCAGAAATTGAATAGATTTAGAAAACTGGAACATGGAAGACTGATCAGATTCCTAATGAAATCATTTTCTGGTGGTAGTTATATTACCTGTGAGAACAGATTGACCATGACCCAAATAAAATTCAACTTTAGGTTTTAACTCATTCAAAGGCACTTTAAATTTAAAATTTAAAAAGACTGAGATTCTTATATCATCATTCAGTTTAGCAGTTTTCCTGTTGAAGTCATAATTTAATAAGTCTCCTAGTTTGAATGACTGGTCAATGCAGAGAATCATTGTGTTTAGGAGTAACACTGAAGTTATTTTTCCTACTCTTATTTTCTATCAAAGTGATTCTGGCATTCAAATATGACATCAATATGAGTGAGGTTTTTTTCTCTTTAACTGGGGGAATTAATATACTATTTTCTACTCATTTTCATCCTTCAATTGAAGGTATTTTCTGCTACTTCTCATCACAATTGAAGAGTGATGCTTTGCCATTGTCACAATTTGACCTCTGCAGATGGAAGGACCTTAATTTACTAAGGTTCTACTGCAAACAGAGGGTAGCTAGGTGGTACAGTGGATACAGTGCCAGGTCCGAATTCAAGAAGAATCAGAAACTTACTAGCTGTGTGACCCCGGATACACAACTTAACCATTTTACCCCAGTTTCCTGATTTGTAAAATGAGCTACAGAAGGAAATGGAAAACCATTCCAGTATTTTTTCAAAGAAAACTCTAAATGGAGTCATGAGGAGTCAGACATGACTGAACAAATATAAGCAGAGTCCTGTTCTAGACACTAGTTACTATGAGGAAGACAACTTTTTCATTAAGTATTAGCAAGTGTGATAAAGTGGCATCTGAACATCAATTTAGGCAGCTCCAGCAGAATCATGGATTTGGAGAGTGAGAAGGAATTTCAGAGGCTACCTACACCTTTAAATGCAGACCATTGCTTTCTGAGGCATCCTGTTTTTTTAGTGCATGGAATTGTTAGGAAGTTTTTCGAGCCAAAATTCTTTGTAATTTCTATCCATCATTTTTATTTCTATCTTTGGTGATTTAGCAAAACAAGACTAATCCTTTTCTAATGAGACAATTTTTCAGACACCTGAAGATGGCACATCTAAGTCTTCTCTTCTTAAGGCTAAATATTTTCCATAGTAGCAGAGGTGAATTAAGATATGTCCGGTAAGTCAAACTAGAATGCCTCCCATAGCTTAGCACTATTGTAGCTTTTGTCTCCCTCCTTCTTTACAGATGTCATCCTTTTTTATTTTTCTCCTACAAGTGCTTTTACCATCCTTTTCCATTTTATTTAAGCCCTTAAGTCTTCTTTACTATCTATTACCTACTCAGCCATCCCAAATGTTCCCATTAAATCTTACTTCCTGCTATTCCTCCTCAGCAAGGAATTTTTGATACTCATGTTTATTTCTAAATGGCTCAAATACTTCAATATGTTAGCCAGACTAATCACTTGCCTTGTATACAAACTGATAGGCTTGAATTAGCAAAATACGAGAAACGATTCCTAAGCTTAGTTATTATTTTGTCCAGATACTGAAAGATATCTCAATTATTAAAGGATAGAATTAGATAGGTCATTATTTTCATATCCTTTTAAAAAAAAAAAACCCCAGCATTGCTAAATTCTTTCAGATTTCTTCTATAAAGCATTTATTAGATAAAGAGCTTGTTTCCCTGTTCTCATTATTTAGAGGATATGATTAAAAAGAAAAAAAAATTATTCCGAGGGAAACAGTTATGGAGCACTTGGAAAAAGTTTTAAATTTAAGTGCTCATTTTTATATCTTTTTAGTCTTATACTAAAAGGTGCATCTGAACAGGATTAGCAATGATGTCGACATCATTTCATCAACCATAATGAGGAGGGATTTTTTAGAAGATAAACAACTCAAAAAACTTTTGTGAAGTACATAATTAGACTAACTATGCCATATTCCTGGAGAACGAAATGGCAAACCATTGCAGTATCCTTGCCAAGAAAACCCCCAAAATGGGGTTATGAAGAGTTGGGCATGACTGAAGAATAACTAAACAACAATGCCATATTCATTAGAGAAATAAAAAATGAGTCACTTCTTTAATGGAAAACTGTTCTGAATTTCTAGTAATCTAAATATGTAAAAGAAGAAGCAGTTTCTAGAGAGAATATTTCTTGGGTCAACCCACTGTAAGAACTGGTAAATTAAAGAAAAGACATTTGTTGAGGAAAGCTTTTCTCCTCTATTTTAAAGCCACTTAAAGTTAGAATTAGTAGTGTCTATTGACAAAGTTGGTCATAGAACAATTGCTTTTCTTCTTCTTTTTTTTTTTTGCTTTTTGGAGTGCAATTGGGGTTAAGTTACTTGCCCAAGGTCACACGGCTAGTTTTTGTGTTAAGTGTCTGAGGCCGGATTTGAACTCAGGTACTTCTGACTCCAGGGCCAGTGCTCTATTCACTGTGCCACCTAGCCACCCCCAAAAATTGCTTTTCTAAAATGCAAAATAGTCCTTATTTTAGAAACTCTAACAGAATAGAAACTTTCTTAAACTTTATATCTTCTTGGAACCTAAGGGTGCTCTGCATATAGTAGGTGCCTAATAAGTGTTTGTTGAATTGAAATGTTGTCAAGGAATTAAATACATGGATATTTCAGGGCAGAGTTAGGGGATGATAAGTTAGGTATACTGCACAAAATCAAGAGAGTGTGGTTCAAACTGCATCATCATTGAAATGGCTATTCATGGTTCTAGATAAAAGGAGGGCCAAGGCAAACAAGAGTAGGCTGGAGAGAATTGCGAGAGTTCAGGGACTGGGGGTAAAGAACAATTTTAGTAGGTATGAGAAAGTGGAAGAGATAAAAATTTCTGTTCAGAAAGGACAATTTCACGGGTGGCTAGGTGGTGCAGTGAATTGAGCAACGGCCCTGGAATCAGGAGTACCTGAGTTCAAATCTGGCCTCAGACAATTAACACAAAAACTGCTAAGCCATGTGACCTTGGGCAAGTCAATGAACCCCAATTGCACTCCAAAAAGCAGAAAGGACAATTTCAGGTTTTGAAAACTTGCATGTTTAAAATTTTATTTCATTAAGTATTTCATGTCTTTTCTGATATTCCATTTGAGATCACTTTGAACTGCCTAACATTTCCTGGGACACACTTTATGCACTTTTTTCCATTTCTCCTGGTCTAGTGAGTTTAGCTAAACAAAATTACAAAACCTTGTTAAACTTTATACCTTGTGTGTTACTTTATAACTACATAACATCATCATCATGATCATCATGATCAGCTTGTAAGACTGTGAAGGTAAAAACCTATTTTAGTTATCTTTATTTTCCTCCAGGGATTAACAGTGTTTTACTCACAGTAGAAGCTTAATATGTGGTTGCTGATTAAATCAATGAACTACATATATAGTTTTATAGTTGAAACTTGGTTTTTCAAGTTCAATCTTTTAGACTCACTATAAAAATATAGTTACTATCATCATGTAGTCTTCAAAGCAAAATAGCAGGAAAAAATTATTAATAAAATTTTAGTGCTCTTGAGTTGTTCTGTTGAATATTTTATACAGACCAAGAAAAAAATCTTTAAAATTACAATAGAAATGATTTCACTAAAAGAAGATGTAATCGAAATGCAAATTTAAAGCTCTTCCCTGCCCCTAGACCCTTTGATAGGCTTAAGAGCCTCTGAGAACCTTCCTTCATTTGAAAATATACTCTGCCCCCTAATAGGCTGAATGTGGTCATGTGGAGCCTGTCGTAGGAGGCTTGTTTTTCAGGAATACCCACACCTTGATATTGTGTGAATGGGCAGTGGGTCAAGAGGATGGTACCATTCTCTGACCCAGAAGAAGGCTATATAATCCCTGATGTGAGGCTTTGCTTTGGGGCTCACTTTGAGAAGTGTTGTGTGATTTGACCAGATGAGACTCTGGGCAGCCATTGAGAGCCCCCCAGCTTTGAAAAACCCAGATATTGATGCTTCCCTCTCAGGTAATTGTGATCTGGTATGAATGTAATGGTTGGACAGTTTGGAAGCCTGTCTGCTTTATCTATTTCTCTGTCTTGTAACTTTTGTCTATATTCTCTGAAGTTTGGGGTGCTGACCTTTTCCCCCTGAATTAGGTAAATGAGATATGTTTGATTGATTAAAGTAAGCTCGTTAACCCATTTTGAGTTGCTTTCCTTTAGAAAAGCAGATCTAAGAACCCATGTTGGTAGCCACCCTGGGGATGCTGGGATGCTTACTGCTACACAAGAGTATGTTATGTTTCCCTACCAAATGGCTAAGCATGTCAAAAATAAAGACTACTTGTCTTTGAGAAGTGAAGCTTTCAAAGCCTGTCAACAGAAATATAATTTAGAAATAAAAAGTAACTTGGTTTAGAGAAATGGTTGGGGTTTAAATGAAATAAAATTTAAAACAGCTCTGCTACCTGTATGATGTAGCACAAATAACTTAATTTTTCTGGAGTGTCAGTTTCCCTATCTTTGAAATGAGGTCATCACTTCCGGCTTGACAAATCTCTTAATTCATCTTTTATTTACTCCCTTTTATTGCATCTCTCCTTAATGGCTTTTCCAAACATTTTGAATTTTCTCAAACTCCCAACTCAGTCTTCTTGCCTGCCACCTTCTGAACAAATGATCTAGGGGGTGGAGCCAAGATGGTGGAGTAAAAGCAGGAACTTGCACGAGCTCTCCTACCAACCATGTCTGATACCTGTAAAATATGACTCTAAACAAATTTTAGAGCTACAGAACCCATAAAGTGACAGAGAGAAACAAATCTCCTGCTGAAGGTTGCCAGTCAGGCCAACAGGAAGGGTTCTATTGCATCATGCTGGGAGCCATGCAGTTCTGTGTGAGCCACGTGTGCCCAGACCCAGGACAGCCCTGAGCAGCAGAGCAGACCAGCCTGAGCAGACTTCAGGAGACTGAATCACCAGCGGCTATGGCAGTTTCCAAACTTCTCAGCCCATAAATGCCAAAGAGAAAGTAAATGAAGATTAGAAAGAGGGAGAGTGGGGATGATATTTTCTCTGAACATACATTTTAATGATTTTAAGTGAATAAATGTTAAAAGAAAAGGTAAACACAAAACCTCTGTAAACATATGCATAGTCAAACCAAACACATTACTGAACTGGGTATGTCCAAAAATTAATGTCTCATTCTTCTGTAGTCTATTTATCATTCATTGTGGGGGCAGATAGCATGTTTCATCATCACTCCTTTTGTGCTAGATCAGAGTTCTGAAGTTTTATAAAGATATTTGCCCCTAAATTTTGTTATTTTATAACTTATTCTCTTGGTTCTGCTTGCTTTATTTTGCAAAAGTTCATATAAGTTTTTCTAGCTTTCTCTGAAACCATTTCATTCATCATTTTTAAAATAGTATGGTAGTATTGCATTATAGTCATATAACAAAACCAACCATGTACTATAATTTGTTCATCCATTCTCTAGGATGAACAATATGGCTGCTATAAATATTTTTGTACATATTTGTCCTTTCCTTCCTTGGTTTATATGGTTAGTAGCAGTATTGCTGAATTAAAGGATATGAAATGGCTTTTGGGGCATAATTCTAAGTGACTTTCCAGAATATCTGGCTGTAAATACAACCCCAGCAACAATGCATCGATGTACCCATTTTCCCAAAGTCTCTTGAATTTTTTTTTCTTTTTCTGTTATCTTTGCCAATCTGATGGGTGTGAGGTAAAAACTACCCTTAATTTATTAGTTACTCAGAGAAATTTTTTCCCTCATATGGCTGCTGTCTTGGATGTCTTCCTTTAAGAATTGCCTTTTCACATTCCTTGACCATTTACCAGTTGGAGAATGGCTCTTGTTCTTATGAATTTTAAACAATTCCTTATATGTCTCAAAAATGAGACCTTTATCATAGAAGTTTTATGTAAATATTTTCCTTATCAACTTTCTCAATTCTAATTTCAGCTACATTGGTTTTGTTTAAAACTTTTGAATTTTGTGTAATTAAAATTGTAAATTTTATCTCCTGAGTTTCTCTATATTTTTCTTTATTCAGAGATTTGAAAAGAAATTTTCTTCTTGTTCTTCTACTTTATGCCTACATTTAAGTCATATATCCGTTTGGAGCTTATCTTAGTATAAAGTTTGAAATATTGGTCTCAATCTAATTTGTTTAAAACTGCTTTCCAGTTTTCCCAGGAATTTTTTTCTCTTACAAATGCCCTTATGCTTTCACCAGTAGCTGGTATCTCTGAATTTTTTTAATGTTAGGATATCAGGCACATGTATTTCTGATATTGTGTGCCAAATATTTAAACTGTGATGTCATCAATAAAAAAGTGATAACTTTATATTATTTTTCTCTATACTTGTTCCTTCATTTTTTCCTCTTTGATTTCTCTTGTTAGCATTTCTATTTCTTTGTCAAATAAGTGGTGATTATGGACAATCTCTCCTTATTCCTTACTTTAGTGCAAAAGCTTCTCATTTTATCCCCATTTTGTATGATGCGGGTTCATCATTTTAGACAAGTACTATTTAGCATATTAAAGAAAGGTTCACTTAATCTTATGCTTTTTAGTATGTATATGTATATGTATGTATGTGTCTTAACAATGAATATTTTACTTCCTCAAAAGCTTTTTCCTGTCTATTTGTATACCTATGATTTTTTCTTGTCATTAATATATTCCAGCATATTTATAGTTTTCCACATATTTAATCAGCAATAATTCTTAATATAAATACAAGCTGGTTATGGTATGTCATCTTTTGATATACTGGTATAGCCTCTATACTACTGTTATAGACTCTATAGTATTATCTCAATACTATATACTCTCTATATTGTGATGACATCTAATATTTTATTCAAAATTTTGCATTCATATTCATTAGGGACATTGGTCTGTAAATTTTGTCATCTTTTTTTTACTCTCTTTGGCTTAGAAATAACACCATAGTCGTATCATAGAAGGAATTTAGTTGGATTTCACCTTCTTTTTTTGTAAAATATATATATTGGAGTTAATTGTTATTGAAGCTTTGATAAAATTTGCTTGGGAGGTTATCTCTTCCTATTTTTTTTTTTTTGGAATTAATTTGTGACTTGCCCAATTTGTTTTTTCCCTTCTGATAAAATATTTAAATATTTAATTTCTTATTCTGTAAATCCAGTCAATTCATATTTTTTAAAAAAATATTCATCCATCTCATTTAAGCTCTAGACTATTTTGGCGCATGTTCTGGCAAAAATAATGTCTAATAATTTTCTTTATTTCTTGTTCATTTGTTAGGAATACTCTTTAATATTGGGATTGATTCATTATCAGAATAAATATAATAGGAAATAATAACAAAAAATAAAAAAATCACATAATTATTTCAGTAGATGAAGGAAGTGTTTTCATAAAAATAAAAGTGTATATATATACATATATGTATAAATGTATATATATACATATGTATACACACCTATGTGTGTATGTGTATATTTAAACATTTGATTAAAACTTTGAATTCCAGATTCTTTCCCTTTCTCCCTTGTCACCCACCCTCACAGGGAAGATAAGCAATTCAATATAGGCTGTACATGTGTAGCTAAGCAAAACATTTCCATAGTGGATATACTGTGAAAGACTGACTATATTTACATCCATCCTATCCCACCTCCCACTGCTTCTATTCTCTACTCCCCCCAGCCTGCCCTCCCTTCCATTATCTCCCCTCTCATCCCCTTCCCCCCTACTCTCCTGTAGGGAGAGATACCCTATTTAGTGTGTATGTCAATCCCTCCCTAAGCCAAGTTCAATGAGAATAAGGTTGACTCATTCCTTTTTGCCTTCCTGTTCTTCCCCTACATTGTAACAGTTTTCCTTTGCCTCTTCTATATGAGATAATTTACCCCACTCTGTCTCTCCCCATCTCCTCTCATTATATTCCTCTCTCACCTCTTAATTTCACCTTTTAAGCATCATCCCTTCCTATTAAAATGGTCCTGTGCCCTCTGTCTATGTATACCTGTACACATATCTACACACACTCACATATGTATTCATATGCCCATATAGACATATACATGAATATGTGTGTGTGTGTGTGTGTGTGTGTGTGTGTGTGTGTAATGAATTGAGTATATTTCCCAAAGATGTGTGGGTACTTTTTTCTTCTCCCTCTTTACTATTTCATTTGATGATTTCATAAACTTCCCTAGATTTAGTTACCATTTTTCTATGCATGATTCTCAGATTCATTTAGCTAACCCCAACCACTCTTCTGACTTCTAGTCTCATATCTCCAACTGCCTGTTGGACATGGAAAACTGGATATCTCATAGATATATTAAGCTTAGCATGTCCAAAATACTATGAATTTTTACCCTTAAGCTTTCTCCTTTCTTCCAAACTTCCATCCTACTGTGAAGAGCACCATCATCCCTTCTAGTAATACAAGTTCATAATCTAAATGTCAACCTTGACTTTTGCTCCTCCCCCCACATCCAATCTACTGTTAAGTCTTGTCAATTTAAATGAGTATTTTTGTCTATTATCTAGCTTAACATTGCCACCACTCTCAAGCAAGTCCTCATAACTTTATACTTGCTACTCTAATGGCCTCCTAGTTGGTCTCCCTGCCTCGTGTTATTTTGTTTTATTTAAATTCAATTCTTTTTTTGCCCTGTTTCATACTTTTAAAAATAATTTATTTGTATAATTATAAATTTATTTAAAAATTTTTGTCATAAAATTTATTTTGCTTTATCTATAGCATTGCAGATTTTTTGGGTCTAGTTCTGAGACTGCAGCCCCATTAGTTAATCTATCTTAATCAGTGGTAAAAATGATAACACATGAACATACACACACACACATGCACACACACACACACACACACACACACACACACCCTTTAGCATTTGTCTTAATCCGAAATAGTTAGGGATTTATAAAAAATTATAACTAGAAGTATCAAGGGGAGATTGGAAAGAGAAATTAGAATTCATCCTTCTCCTAGGTAAGCACTAGGGAGGAAAGACTTGATTGACTATATTGTCATCTTTATGCTTGGACCAGAGTATCTCACTATGTGTAGAATACACTAAAAATAGTCAGTTTGTACTGCTATTATTTGCCCTCTAATAAGCAAGCATAACCTGGCTGAAGGCTTTGATGGAACAGATGGTAGATCTGCCATCTGTACATATTGAGGAGACAATCCAGAATATTTCCAGTCTTGCGAATCTCACGTGTGAGGACAAGGTGGGAATCTATCATTTTGGGCATGTGTGTACTCATACCATGCACACCTGCACTTATTGAAACCAGACCTCATTTGTTACTGATGAGTGAAATCTGGGACAGCTGGTTTCTATTCTTTAATTATCACTCAGATCAGCATTGTAACTTAAAAAAGAGAGATCAAGACCCTGAAGCTCTCAAGTGTGAACACATTCATGTAATAGTAATCTTTCCCTCTCTTTTGTTTATAAATTATGATAATATCTCTTTTATATTCTCACTAGCATACTGCCAAAATGCATTAAACTGGGATAAGTTTATTATGTCCAGTAACAAATGAATTAATAATATGATATCTTGAAAATCAATTGGATGGGAATTATTTGATCAAAAACATATTTGCCAGTAAATGTTCTAAAGTTAAGTGTTTTTAGTTTTATAAAATATTACTTGTAATGGTCATAATACTAATACAAAAAGGATTAAAGCATCTTGCTTTAATCTAGGCATAAAGGAAATGACTTTATTTTTATTCCTCATTTCCTTATTATTTTAACAACTACTTTCATATACTTTTCATGTAAAAGAGAAAATAAAACCTGATGTCTCCCAGTCTTAGGATATAAAATTGTTTATCCATATTTTGGAAATTCATTATAGCTTTCAGAGAATGGAAGATAATATTAATGGATGGTACACTGAATCATGGAGATTTGTCATGATTAATCCATATATTATCCATGGACATTATCCACAGGGCCAGAAAATATATAGGAGTAAGAGGAAGCAGTATATCTCAACTCTTTCATAACTACTCCAACAAAGATCAAGCAAGAACACCACGGAATGTAGTGAATGACAAATGGAACAATTACAAAAAGTAATTTTCCCAGCATAGATTATCAGGCACTAGGGAGTAGATCCAGTGAGGAGACTGGACTAGAACTTATTGGGTATACTGTTACAGAGAACATGGTTCAATCAGTCAATAAGCATTTATTAAGCACTTACTCCTCCTAAGAAATTATGCTAAATGCTGAAGATACAAAGTAAAGCAATGGGTCAAGAAGAACCTACTGCTTTGTTGCTCTGACTCCATAAATAGACTCATGAATCCAAGACAGACCTTAACTGGTATCTGTGGCTGTGTTCCTCTGATCCTGCAACTGGTCTCAGAGCTTTCCAGTGTAAGGGGCCTGGGGCCTATGCCTGTAGCTCTATACTTGGGCCAGAGTGTTGCACAGAGCATGAACATTGGTCATTTTACAGCTTTATCAATTCTGAGTAGCCTCAATCCCATACATATTGACTGGGGCTTGTAGCTAAAAAACTAAATTCAGAGATCATGGGCAAAGGGAAATTCTGAAATTCTGTTGATCTGAATCTGTAGTACATTTCAACTGACAGTGTTGTTAAGGTCTGGAGCTGTCTACTAGAGTTACAATCACTTTCTCCTGAAAGCTACCTGATGTCTTACTCAGACTCAAAGCATAGTCAGGAACACTCAAAACATAGAGTTGGAGGTCAATTATCACACTATATCTTAGATTAGTCTGCTTATGACTGATTGAAAAATTTGAAGCTCATATAACCAAGAGATGCCCTTGGATTCTGTGAGGAAAACAGCATTAAATATCAAGAGAAAGCAGTAGGAAAACAGAATACAGCTAGACCATCACTAAACAAGGCCTTGATATTACCTTCAGAACTACACAGAGCCAGATCCTAAAATAAAGTACCAACTCAAAAAGTAATGCAAAAAGAATAAGAAACAATGAGATTTATATGATAAAAATTTGTTTGGAAGCCAAGTGACCAAAATCTAAAACAATAAGAGGAGAATAACTCTATAACACATACAAGAAAAGTCTTAAAAGAACCCTAAAAACTTGACCACCAGGTTAAAGTAAAATTCCTGGAAGAAATGAAGCAAGAGTTTTTTTTTTAAATCATATTATGAATAAAATGAGAGTCATAAAAGAAAGACTTGGAAATATGTGAGAGTTTTGGGGAAAAGATTTGGAAGGAGAAGTAAGAGTTTAGTGCAACAGGTGCAAAACCTAATGCAAATAAGAAACTCCCTGTGAATTAGGATGATTCAAGCAGAAGCTCATGACTTAATGAGACGACCATAAATATTAAACCAAAGTCAAAAGACTAAAAAGGTAGAAGAAATTGACAGCTACCTCATCTCATATGAAAAACAACTAACCTAGTCAACAATTGGTGAAGGAGAAGAATCTAAGAATCTTTAGATTGCCTGAAAGTCATGACTAATTAAAAAAAAGAATGGAAATTACCCAGTCAGAGGAGAGAAAAATATATTGATCGATTCTGGAAGCAAGGTCAATTAAAATATTTTTTTTTTCTTTTGGCCATATGTATTGACATATATTCCCTTCAACTATCCTCATACTGAGAAAAGTCTCATGAGTTATGATTACCATTATTCCATTTAGGAATGTAAATAGTTCAACTTTAGTAAGTTCCTTATGATTTCTTTTTCCTGTTTACCTTTTCATGCTTCTCTTCCTTCTTGTATCTGAATGTCAAATTTTCTGTTCAACTCTGGTATTTTCATCAAGAATACTTCAAAGTCCTCTATTTCACTGAATGACCATATTTTCCCCTAAAACATTATACTCAGTTTTGCTGGGCAGGTAATCCTCAGTTTCAATCCTCTCTCCTTTGACCTCCAGAATATCTTCTTCCAAGCCCTTTGATCCCTTAATGTAGAAGCTGCTAGATCTTGTGTTATCCTGATTATGTTTCCACAATACTCAAATTATTTCTTCTTGGCTGCTTGTAATATTTTCTCCTTGACCTGGGAACTCTGGAATTTGGCTATCATATTCCCAGGAGTTTTCTTTTTGGGATCTTTTTCAAGAGGTGATCAGGGAATTCTTTCAATTTCTCTTTTGCCCCCTGGCTCTAGAATATCAGGGCAATTTTCCTTGAGATTTCCTTGAAGGATGATTTCTAGGCTCTTTTTTTGATCATGGCTTTCAGGTAGTCCAATAATTTTTAAATGATCTCCCCTGGATCTATTTTCCAGGTCAGTGGTTTTTCCAATGAGATATTACACATTGCCTTCTATTTTTTCATTTGTTTGGATCTGCTTTACAGTATCTTGATTTCTTATAAGGTCATTAGGTTCCATTTTCTCCAACCTAATGTTGAAGGAATTATTGTCTTCAGTGAGTTTTTGAAATTCCTTTTTCATCTGGCCAATTCAGCTTTTTAATGCCTTATTCTCCTCATTGGCTTTTTGGGCCTCTTTTTCCATTTGAATTAATCTATTTTTAAGGTGTTATTTTCTTCAGTCAGGTTGTTGACTCTCTTTTCATGGTTTTCTTGCATCATTCTCATATCTCCTCCTGATTTTTCCTCCACTTCTCTTACTTGATTTTCAAAGTCCTTCTTGACCTCTTCCATGGCCTGTAATTAGCTCATATTTTTCTTGGAAGCTTTTGATGCAGGAGTTTGATGCAGCAGTGACTGCCAGTGATTCACTCTCCTGAAGTCTGTTCAGGCCAGTCTGTGCCCTTTGTGGGTTCTGTAGCTCTAAAATTTGTTTAGAGTAATTTTTTACAGGTATTGGATGTTCATGGAGTGGTAGATCAAACAAGTTCCTGCTTTTACTCTGACATCTTTTGTGAATAACACATTTCATCTTTAATGCAAGGGTGGGGAACCTGTGGCCTTGAGGCCTCTAGGTATTAGAGTGCAGACCTTTAACATTCTGTGAAGTTTGGAATTCAATCAAAGAGCACACTTGAAGAACTAGAGGGCCGCATGTGGTCTTGAAGCCACAGATCCGCGCCGCCCCCGCCCCTTGTCTAATGGAATCCCTTGGCCATTATACCAAAAAGTCTTATTCTTCCCAGTTCTTTGCCTTTGCCATACTGTGGTCACAGTATAAATTGTTCTTCTCATTTCGTAAACTTCATTCTGCATCAGTTCATATAAGTCTCCACAGTTTTCTAGGAAACCCCCTCCTTTATCATTTCTTATTACACAGTGATGTCCCTCCACATAAATATACCGTAACTTGTTTATCCATTCCCCAATTTGTGGAAACCCTTTAGGTTCCTCATTCTTTTTTATTTTAAAAAGAAGTATAAATATTTGTGTACATTTTTTTTTTTAAAGCAATCGGGGTTAAGTAACTTGCTCAAGGTTACATGGCTAGTCATTATTTATGCATGGGTGCTCATTTTCTGAGGCCGGATCTGATCTCGGGTCATCCCAACTCCGAGGCCGGTGCTCTTACTCACTGCGCCACCTAGCCGCCCCTTTAGGGCAATCGGGGTTAAGTAACTTGCCCAAGGTTACACGGCTAGGTTTTTGTTTGTGTGGATTAAGTGTCGGAGGCCGGCTCCGAACTCAGGTCCTTCTGACTCCAGGGCCGGCGCTCTATTCGCTGCGCCACCTAGCCGCCCCTTGTGTACATTTTTAAAGTTTGTTTTCCTTAGTACTAATCCTTTACATAATCTATCTTCTTCCTACTTTTTCCCTTCTCTCCTTTCCCTTCTATTTCCTTATTGAGTTAAATGTATTTTTATACCCAAATTCATGTGTCTTTTTTCTTCTTTTGTCAATTTCAAATGAGAATAAGATGGAAATATCTGCTTCTCCTCCCACCCCTCTGTCTAGTCTATATGGATGTCAAAATGCACATGATAGATAATTTTCCCTAACCTTCCCTTTGCCAGTGTACTCCTTTCCCCTCTCTTTCTTTTCTTCTCATAGTATCATCAAGATGTAATGGAACTAATCCCAGTCTTATCTAATTAGACTCCCTGTATAAATCCTGAAGATGAGAGGGGACATGTTTATCATCTCTCTATATTAGAATGTATGAAGTCTAACCTTGCCGATATTCATTCATGTTTACTTTTTCTTGTTTCTGTTAATTTCTGTGTTTGAATTTAAAATTTCTATGAAGTAGTGGTCTATCAGGGAGGCTTAGAAATCCTTTATTTCAGTAAAGGATCATTTCCTCTCTTAAGTATTAAATTAGTTTTGCTGAATAAGTCATGCTTGGCTGTTTGCCTATATCATTTCCCCACTGGAATATTGTATTCCAAGTTCCTTGTTCCAAGTCATTGCTAAAGTGTGTGTTATCTTGACTTTGGCTCCTTGGTACTTGAATTCTTTCTTTCTCACTGCTTGCCGTATTTTTCCTTTGACCCCAAACCTCTAGATGTTCCTGAGAATTTTTGTTTTGAGGATTATTTTAGGAGGTGACTTGTGAGTTCTATTTCCACTTTGCCCTCTGGTTCTAAGAGATGTGGGCAGTTCTTTTTATTATTTCTTAAAATATAGAAATTATATTTGGCAAGAGATCCTTGGTAACTTTGAAGGGAACAGTTTCAACTGAGTGATGAGGTTGCAAGCTAGACTGTAGAGTGTTAGAGGAAATTATTATGAGTCATCTGTTTTAGACAACCTTATTAAGAAGTTTAGCCATGCATAGGATGTAGGCAATAGCAATTGGGATGGATGGAACAAATTAGATTTTTTTGAAGACAGGGGAGGCAGATATACGTGTAGGTATTGAAGAAATATCTGGTAGACAGGAAGATATTGAAGATTAATACAAGAATTTATAGTGGATCTAATCAGTACAGTTTCATGAAATAAAGAACTTCCTAGCAACACTGATGAAAAGACTAGGGTTGATTGGGAATATTGAAATACAAATATAGGAGTCCAAAGAAACATACCAAAAGGAATTTAAAAGTGACATATCTGGACAGTTTAAAGGTGCTATACATGAAAGTATAGGTCTGAAAGACCTTTTCTTCCATTTGTAGGGTGCTGAAGATGAAAATCTTTCCTTGTTTTTTTATGTTATAGACACTGTTGTGATATGGCAACTAATTTAAGACACTGATTGAAAGACAGAAAGTCCCACACCCCCTAGACCATTTGAAAGTGGAAGTTCCTCTTGTTTAAGAGAAGACAAGAAATGAGATCTGGCCAAAGCTGAATGCAGCCTCTCCTTCCCTCAGAGCAGGTGATTGCTCTTCAGGATTGTACTAAAAATCTAGATACTCCAATTCCTGGAAAGACCCTCTCATTCTAGATAACAATGCTTCCATACAGAACCAGAGAATATAATGAATTGCCCTAGCTAACTGAAACAGACCTTCTCTAGCTTTCATTAAATGGATTTCAAAGATTTATAACTTAATCTTAAGGTTCTGGTTGATTGGTAGAGATACATTCTTACCTAGTTAAGGTATCAGAGCTAAAAACTGGTGAGGTGATTTTGACCCATCCTTTATACTCCCCCCTAGCTCTATTCAGAAAATCCACTAAAGTGTGTTTGATAAAGTTCAAATCACTGATAATACCTTAGTGATCTGAGGAGGTTCTCCATATCCTTTTTGAATGCCTTCCCAGTACCTTGTTTTAAAAAATCGCTGAAAAAGTTAATATGGCATAATTTATACTCAAATTTGGTAATTTATATTCTTCTATCCTTCCAAATATATCTTGATAAAATTTAATAAACAAATGATATTTTATAGATTTGAAATAGACCGGTGCTTATCTTGTTGCTGCAAAAAAAGTTTTTCCAAAACAACAAAAAATTTTTTTAAATTCAAGCTCTCTCTCTCTCTCTCCCCTCTCTCTTTGTCTCTCTCTTTCTCTGTCTCTGTCTCTCCCTTTCTCCCTCTCTTTCTGTCTCTCGGTCTCTGTCTCTCTATCTCTCTCTGTCTCTGTTTCTCTATCTCTGTCTCTGTCTGTGCATCTCTCTCTTTCTCTCTCTCATAAATGGGACTCTTTACTTTGGGCTCAATTGGGTATCAAAATGTTATACAAAATTTGCGCTTTATTCCCTTCTTCTCCCCCTCTCCCTTCCCCAGACCAAATTTAATCATTGACTAACTTTAAAAAAAGACAAGACAAACCAAACTTCCTGTCTCCAAAAAGAAAGCTCAGTCTCTGAAGAGCTTTGCAAACCAGGTGGAACTCTTCTCTGGGATTTCTAGGCCAGAGGGTAAACTTTGTTCTATAACTCTCTTATTCATAAGTATCTCATAAAACTGTCTGGTTTCATGTCACAAAGAAGGCATATATTCCAAGTCTACTTAAAAATGAAAAAGAAAAAGATATGAATTTTTATAAGCCATTAGACTGTAGACAAACTGTGAGGCACTAGCATTTTTGAAATGCAAACTACAACTTCTTATAGCTTCCTATATCAGCCTCAATACTAAATTGCATGAGGGATTTAGTGATACAGTAAGTATCAGTATTTGACCATTCTATGAATTAACAAATACAAAAGTCTGAAAAAAGCACTTTAAAAAGTACTAGATATACTTTTAAGGAAACACATCATAAAAATGATTTATATAATTGCAGTTCAAAACTAGAGAGGATATTTTTTTGGCAAGGCAATTAAGAGTTGAATGACTTACTCAAGGTCACATAGCTAATAAGTGTGTCAAGTGTCTTGAGACCAGATTTAAAATCAGGTCCTCCTGACTCCAGGGTCAGTGTTCTATTGAGAGAATTTTTTAAAGCAAATCTAAAGTATCCCAAACCCCTTGGATAATCTCTGCATGAGCAAATCCTAAAGGGCTGAATATCATAGAAGATGGCTCCAATTGTATTCAGTTTAAGCTTTGAGGCATCTTCATTCCCACTCCTATCCTCACTAATTAGCTGTTTCCCCAAATTTGATTATATTTTCCCATTATAATTCTAATGTTAACCTTGAGGAATTGGTAGTGATTCTTTAATATCTTCAGCTTGAACACTCTCCAATGTATATACTTTCCCCCAAAGATTATCGGTTGATAATCAAGTAGTCAGTCAGGCTTAGAAAGGAGGCATTTATCTGGTGGTACATTAAGAGTAATTGGAAAAAAAGAGTAATTGGAACAAAACATCCCCATCCTCCAAAGATCCATGACACACTCTCCCACAATCACATGCATAGTCCAAGGAAGGCAGACTCAAGTATAAAGATGTCCATTATGATCATTATTTTTCATTTAATACTAAAAATCTTAGCTACATATTATAATGAAAAGAAAAAAAACATACTGAGAGAATAAGAATAGACAAAGTAGTAAGCAAATTGTCACTCTTTGTCCAGAATATGATAGCCTGTTTAAAGAATCCTAGTCAATTTAAAAGTTAATTAAAACAAATAGCTTCAGCAAAATGTCAGTATGTAAAATGTGTGCATATGTATGCATGTATGTAAGCATGTATATATATATGTAATACACACACAATCAGCATTTCTTTATTTACCAATAAAACTCAGCAGAAAGTGAGAGAAAGAATTCCATTTAAAAGAAATATAGAATGCATAAAATATTTGGGAGTCTACCTACCAAGACATACTGTAACTATATGAATATACCTAAAAAACACTCTCTGTTGATGAAAAGATGGATATAAGTATTGGAGAGATATAAATTGCTTGTGGGCAGGCCAAACCAGTACAATAATAATAATAATAAGCATATGACAAATTAATTTGTTTATTCAATTTGATACCGATAAAATTCCCTAAGAAATTGTTTACATTATTGTTTTGATAACATCTACATAATGTTATAATTTACATTAGAAAAAATAATAAAATTCACCAAAAGGAACAAAAAAATCTAGGATCTGAAGGGAAGTATTGTAGAAAATTTGGAAAGAACGGGTCCTAAAGTACAAAAAAATTTAAAGTAATTCTTTTTATTGTAGGAAAGAATTAGAAACCAAATGGTATTATAATGAACTGTATAATGACTGAACAAATATTGGTAAATGAAAATAATAGAATATTATCATATTATTAAAAAAGAATGAAAAGGACAGTTTCAGGGAAGTCTGGGAAGATTTTTATAAACTAATGGAGATTGAAGTACACAGAAACAAGTGAATTATTTATATAATAATATAATAAAGCATTCCAAAAATAAATTTGAGGGGGTAGAATCAAGATGGCAGCATAGAAGCAGGAAAACTCTATGAGCTCCCCCCCGACAACCACCTCAAATACCTATAAAATATGACTCTAAACAAACTTTAGAGCTACAGAGCCCACAAAGTGACAGAGAGAAACAAATATCTTGCTGAAGGCAGCTTGGCGGGCCAGCAGGAAGGGTCCATCACAGCACACTGGGAGCCAAGCACAGCCATCCATGAGCCTGCGGTTTTAGACTCAGGGCAACCTTGAGCAGCAGCAGCTGGAGAGGACTTGGGGAGAGTGGATCACCAGCAGCTGTGGCAGTTGCCAGAATTGTCAACCCATAAATGCCAAAGACAAAGTGAGAGGTCAGTATGGACTCTGAGGGAACAGGGGCCTGAGAGCACAGTCCCGGGGTGAGAAGGTGAGAAGTGGCAGAGGCACTGTGGCCATGCAGCACCCTGTGTGGCTGCTATAGAACTCCTGGTCTGCAGATCATAGTGGGACCAAGTGACCATTCTGAGTGGTAATCACTCTTGCTTTAACCAGCATGGATCTGAATTGCTGTCTTGGGTGGAGGTCCTGGAGTGAGTGACCAGGTACCACAGTTTGTGGAGGCTTCAGAGAGGGCACCCAGCTAATACCTCCAGCAACTGTGAAAATTCCAGCAATTTGGGACAAAGCTCTCCTCTCTGGAAGCAGAGTTCTACTGTGGCAAAAAGCTCAAAAGTCAAGTAACTGAGGGGCAACATGAGCAAACAAAGGAAGCAAAGCAAGCACATCAGTCAAATCATAGATTCCCCTTTGGGGAACAAAAAGGATGAAAGCATGGAATTGGGAGGAAGACAACAAAGTCAGAACTCCTGCACCAAAAGCTTCAAGAAAAATATGAACTGGTTGCAAGCCATAGAGGAGCTTAAAAAGGATTTTGAAAACCAAGTAAGAGAAGTGGAGGAAAAGTTGGGAAGAGAAATGAGAAAGATGCAAGAAAATCATGAAAAGTAAGTAAATAACCTGATTGAAGAAAATAACAACTTAAAAATAGATTAAATCAATTGGCAAAAGAGGCTCAAAAAACCAATGAGGAGAAGAATGCCTTAAAAAGCTAAATTTGCCTGATGGAAAAAGAATTTCAAAAGCTCACTGAAGAGAAGAGTTCCTTCAGAATTAGATTGGAGCAAATGGAAGCTAGTGACTTTGTGAGAAATCAAGATACTATAAAACAGATCCAAACAAATGAAAAAATCCAAGGCAATGTGAAATATCTCATTGGAAAAACCACTGACCTGGAAAATAGATCCAGGAGAGATCATTTAAAAATTATTGGACTATGTGAAAGCCATGATAAAAAAAGAGCCTCGAAATTATCCTTCAAGAAATTCTCAAGAAAAATTGCCCTTATATTTTAGAACCAGTTGGCAAAAGAGAAATTGAAAGAATTCACTGATCGCCTCTTGAAAAAGATCCCAAAAAGAAAACTCCTGGGAATATTATAACCAGGTTCCAGAATTCCCAGATCAAGGAGAAAATATTACAAGCAGCTAAGAAGGAACAATTTGAATATGGTGGAAATACAAGCAGGATAACACAGAATCTGGCAGCTTCTACAATGAGGGATCTAAGGGCTTGCATGATATTCTGGAGGTCAAAGGAGCTGGGATTAAAACCAAGAATCACCTACCCAGAAAAAGTGAGTATCATGTTTCAGGGGAAAATATGGTCATTTCAAGAATTCTTAATGAAAAAACCAGAGTTGAATAGAAAATTTGACATTCAAATACAAGAAGCAAGAGAAGCATGAGAAAGTAAACAGGGAAAAGAAATTATAAGGAATTCATCAAAGTTGAACTATTTACATCCCTACATGGAAAAACAATAATAACTTATGAAACTTTTCTCAGTATGAGGATAGTTGAAGGGAATATAAATGCATACATATATACATATATATACATATTTATGTCTATATAGGACATATATGTGCATATGAATACATATGTGAGTGTGTGTATATATGTGTACAGGTATACATAGACAGAGGGCACAGGATCTGTTGAATAATAAGGGATGATATTTAAAAATTAAAATTAAGAGGTGAAAAAGCAATATAATGAGAGGAGATAGGGAGAGACAAAATAGGGTAAATTATCTCATATAAAATAAGCAAGGGAAAACTGTTACAATGGAGGGGAAGAAAAGGAAGGCAAAGGGGAATTGGTCAATCTTACTCTCATTGAATTTGGCTTAAGGAGGGAATAACACACACCGTAAAGTCAGGGAGAAGGGGGAAGAGGGGGGATCATAGAAGGGAGAGTAGATTGGGGGTGAAGGTAGTTAGAAGCCCACTCTTTTGAAAAGGGATGGGGTCAAAATAGAAAATAGAATAAATGGGGACAGGATAGGATGCAAAGAAATGTAGTCAGTCTTTCACAATAAGTTTTGCATAACTACACATGTACAACCTATATTGAATTGCTTATCTTCCCAGTAAGGGTAGGTGATGAGGGAAGAAGGCAAAGAATCTGGAATTCAAAGTTTTAAAATCAAATGCTTAAAAAATTATTATTATTATTTTTATTCACATGCGCTGTGAAATGTTATACAGGCACTGGGTTATGGAGATCCATCTTGTCCTACTGAAAAGTTGGAGTGGAAATGGGGGAGGATATAGGAGAGAGTAGATTTGGGGTGGGGGTATTCAGTGGGATCGCTCTTTGGGGGTGGTGGCTTGGGGAAAGACTGGGAGAAAATTTGTCACTCAAAATCTTGTGGAAATGAATGTTGTAAACTAAAAATAAACATAGCATTCAAAAAAGCATTGAAAAATTTAACAACTTTGATCAACGTAGTTACCAACCCAGATTCCAAAGGACTAATGCTGAAGCATTCTACCTCTACATACTATCTCTACATACTAGTGCTACATACAGCCTCTTGACAGAAACATAATAGTCTTAATATGTAAAAACAGATTTAAATCTTCAGACAAGACCACTCCTATGTTTTATTGTCAATACATAGGAGTGGTCTTGTCCAAAGATTTAAATCTGTTTTTACATATTAAGACTATTATGTTTCTGTCAATACATACATACATACATATATATATATGTATATATATATACATACATATATATGTATATATACATACATATATATATATATATATATATATATATATATTAGTTAAAGGGTTATTTTTTTCCCAATAGAGGGGGAAGGGAGAAGATAGGAGCTAAGGAAAAGTTCCCTTCTATCCCTTCTATCCCTAGAAAGAGAAATTGGCGGAGAGAATCATACACATACTAGCCATAAATGTGAATATTCATGTACAATTATCTCCTGTTCTCTCTCTCTCTCTTTTTTTTTTTTTTTTGCTTTTTTTGGAGGGCAATTGGGGTTAAGTAACTTGCCCAAGGTCGCATGGCTAGGTTTTTGTTTGTGTGTGCGTTAAGTATCTGAGGCTGGAACCGAACTCAGGTCCTTCTGACTCCAGGGCCTACGCTCTACTCACTGCCTCACCTAGACACCCCTATCTCCTGTTCTTCAGTGTATATGGATATACTAATTTTATTTGATCACTAAATTCATAATTAAATGGGAAAAAGAGACAGATTTACTTATTCACTTGATACTTTATTATCATAGAGCTGATAAAATTAGTTCTTCTAATATGTCTTTAATTCAAGTGGTAATGTCATATTGTTTATATAATTTTTCAGTAACGGAATGGAGATTATGGCACTGGATAGAAATTTGCCTGACACTATTTTCATATTCTCACTAACTATGAATAAAAAGTATTAAAGTACTTGCTATTTCTCAGTCACTACAAAATGCTGGGATGCAAATTCAAATGCAAAAGTGAGACAGTACCTATCCTGAAAGTGTTTATGTTCTAATAGAAACATACAAGACATATAGGGGTGTTTGGGCCAGGGAAGGGGGTATGAGTTTGGCAAATCACAGGTGTGGGGGAATTGATGCATAAGGCAACCAATTTGGATACCTTTCTCAAAAGCAATGATGATATTATTTTTAATATTTTGCCCAGACCAAGAGGTACGGAGTGGGAGGAGAATAGAGGTTCACATGAATGGCATTGAAGATAGTAATTTGAAGAGCGTAATGTCTAGGTAAGACCTACAAATCAATAAGGTCTAGACTTATTGTTGGTTAACTCTAGACTTAAGACAGTGAGGGAGAAAACATTAATAATATTTCATGGATACATTTTCCCCTGAGAGATAGTTGATAACATTTACTAGCACATCCTTGCATATAGCCATATAACAATACATTGCAAAATAACGAGTCACACTAATTTCTCTGTGTGGAGTTTCTAAGGAATGACAAGACCTTGGTAGTCCATAGAGCCACAGAAAGTGTGAAGGATTATAATGTACCCTGGGTTCCATTTTTCAGTGTCAAATTTCTTTGCTTCATTGAACCAGTCCTTCCCTGGATCCACCACCATTGGTTTCAAACCTCCTGTAGATCCCACTCTGATTATGTTTCTTTCCACAGGGATTCTTGATCTTCATTTCACAGTCCCTATTCCTTTTTTTCTCAGAAGTCAATTCTGGATACTTTCCATCCATTTTTCTTTTCAAATTCTTTATCCCATAAGTTTTCCTTATGCTTCCTTCATGCTATGGGTGTTTCTAGTGACAAGGAAGCATCAGTTTTGATCAAAACGAAATCTTTATTTAATAAGCAAAATATATGAATGATATTAATTTTAAAAATATAGTTCAAACAATTGAAAGATGACATAGTAAACTTGATTATATTTGCCTTGGCAAGGCTTCACATGTAGATTAATGCTGCAGACAGATATTTAGGAATTTGATACAAATCATTGGCCATTGGTTTAATTTTCTATTTAAACTCATTTATGAAGGATTGTATTTTGAATTTATTGAGTTTTTTGTTTTGTTTTTTTTCAACCCAATTCCAGATGTGCCATATAGATTTGGAACACACCTTGTGCCAGGCATAATCCTGAATGTATTAACTTGCTGCTCTCTTTCCTCATGATGGAACTTGACAGACAAGCAGTTAAATGAAATGAGTACTTACTCAATTTCAATGTTTGCCAAGAAAAACAGAAACAAAAACATGGGAGAGGAATATAGTTCAAGTTGGAAAAACTTTTGAAAAATCATCATTTGGGGCCTGATAACATAATTCCTTTTGCCAAAAGCCTTCCTTCACTTACATGAGGGCTAATATCTGAGCTAAGGGGAAAACCTTGTATTCTTCACTCCCCAGACAACATGGATTGAAATCAGAACAGATTTCTGAGGGGGAAATGAAACACTGATCTCAACTTCAGTCTCTGGAGGGTGGTAGCCCACTGTATGATGAAATAAGCCCAGTAATCAGACACATTTGGCATCTTTGGTGTTTGGCAGAAATCATGAATGAGCAAATATGAGCATTTGGTTTTTATGTTTAAAGGTGGGTGGTCTTTTAAATTCAAGGTCAGCAATGAGTTAGTACAGAGGCAGGGAGGAAAACATGCAGCCTCGTTGACTAACATGACCTCTGGATAATTAGATGGCTGATTTCTTCTTGTTATGACACTCCCATAATATCATAGTAATGGAAAAAATTGGGAGAGAGGAACGAAGACACAATTCACACCGTTTATGTATAGCAGTGCCATACATATTTAATTCCCCATCCATCTTTGTGTTTCCTACCTCATCTCACCATCACTCTAACAAAGAAAAACAGTTTATGCCTCCTACCCCATTTCCTACATGCCCCAATGTTTAGGCAATGGCTTACAAAGGTGATAGGGAAGGAATATTTCAATTGGGTTATACTTTGTATAGTTTTTACTTTTCAAAGTATGTGTCCATGAACAATGAATGATTGTTGAAATTCATGTTGAAAAACACGAAAAACAAATAGAAATCAATAGTTACATAAGATCACAACTCTCGATGGTATTAAATCATGTTTCTCAGAGGCATAGTGTCACATATGACACTCATATCTGACTTGGAGCTGTAATGGGAATTACATAATTACAAGATTTTAAGGGGCCTCAGCAGTCAACTAGTTTAACCCCTATCTAAATAAGCAGTCATCAAGTCTCTGTTTGAAGACTTCCAATTGGGGTGACCCCATGCAATAACTGAGGCAGCCTATTCTGCTTTTGGTTAACTTTAATTTTTATTAGGAAGTTTTTACTGGCATTAGGACTAAATTTGCCTCTTATAACCATAACTACTGCTTATGGTTCTGCTTTCCGTGGACAAACAGAAAAAGTCCAGTCTTTTAATTGACAGTCTTTAAAGTATTTGAAGATAGTCATTAAGTCCTCCTATAGTATTTTTTTTTCTTATTTAAACAAATGTTTTATTAACTTCTGTTTTACATCATTCATTTCCGCCAGATTTTGAGTTACAATCATTTTCCCCCCATTATTCCCCTACCCAACCTCCCAGAATAGCAGTCCCACAAGATATCGCTTCCTCCAATCTGCTCTCTCCCATACCTTCTCCCATACTCCCATCAACTTTTCCATTAGAGGAAGATGAATCTTTGTGTCCCAATGCCTGCACATCTTATCTCCCAATTATAGGCAAAAGAGTATTAATAAGAGTATTTATATATATTTGAAACATCTAATGTTACAACCTCAAATTTCAGATCCATTTCCTTCCTCCCTTGTCACCCATTCCTTCTTGGGAGATAAGTAATTCAGTATATGTTGTACATGTCTAGCTATGCAAAACATTAGCCGGCTCCCAGACCGCTGCACTGGTCCTTCCTGCAGGGCTGCTGGGCTGTCCTCAGCGGGAGGTTAGCTTCTCTGTGTCGTTCTGTGGGTGCTGGGGCTCCAGAAGTTGTTCAGATTCCTTTTTTACATAGTTTGTGGGGAATCTGGGGGCAGAGAGGCTTGGACGAGCTATTTCTACTCCGCCATCTTCTATAGTATTTTTTTTAATGCTAAATACACAGAGTGCCTTCAATGAAGCTTCTTATGACCTGAACTTAAGACTCTTTATGATCTCAGCTATCTATTTCCTATCACTTTCCAGTTTATTATCAATATCCTTCTTAAATTGTGACCTGAAAACATGAACACAAATATTCTAGATGTGGTCTTAAAGGGGTAGAGCACAGAGGAACTGTAATCTCATTTCAGGAAGCTAATTTTATTTCACCTTATTTTTTTTTTTATAACATTATACTGCTGACTCATACATTTGTAGTCCAATACACATTCTATTTCCTGGTTCTATTTACTTCCTTCTGCATCAGTTCATACAAGTCTTCCCAGTTTTCTCTGGACTCTCTTCATTTTTTTTTTTTTTGAGGGGGGAAGGCAGGGCAATTTGGGTTAAGGGACTTAGCCAAGGTCACATGAGTAGTAAGTGTTAAGTGTCTGAGCCCGGATTTGAACTCAGGTCCTCCTGACTCCAGGGCTGGTACACTATTCACTGTGCCACCTAGCCACCCCCCTCTTCATTTCTTACAGCAAAATAGTATTCCGTTACATATATACATCGCATTGAGTTTGGCTACTCTGGAGGAGGAGGAGGAGGAGGAGGAGGAGGAGGAGGAGGAGGAGGAGGAGGAGGAGGAGGAGGAGGAGGAAGAAGAAGAAGAAGAAGAAGAAGAAGAAGAAGAAGAAGAAGAAGAAGAAGAATAGCAAGAGAAACTGAGTAATGGTATCATGGGGTCAAAGGGTATGTCTAATTTAGTAACTTTTCATAGTTCCTAATTGTTTTCCAGAATGGCTGTACTGTCATAGCTTCACCAAGAGTTCATTTATATGCCTCATTTTCCAGTCACTCTAATAACTGTCATTTGCCTTTTTTGTCAATTATTCCAATCTAATGAATGTGAGGGAGAATCTCAAAGTTGCTTTAATTTACATTTCTCTAATTACTAGTGATTCAGAACTCCCCCACCCCGCCCCATACAGCTATACATAGCTTGAATTCTCCCATTGAAAACTATTTGTTCATATCCTTTGTCCATTTATCAGTTGTAGAATGACATGATAGTATAAATCTGAATCCATTGCTTATATATCTTGGAAGTGATTCTCTTTTCACAGAAATTTGTTGTAAGGATTCTTGCCTTATTCCCCTTCTAATCTTAGATGCAATGGATTTATGCAAAAATCTTAAATTTAGAGTAAATTACCCTTGGTTGTGTAAAGCCAAGCATGAGCAGATCTCCAGAGGACTACTGCTGTGAATAACTTTAAGGTTCTAATCACATAGTATAATGAACTCTCTATTCAGCAATAAACTAAGGCAAAACATTCACAGAAACCAAAGTACAGCTTTATGATATGACATAACTTATCACTAAAGTGGCCATATAGTTTTAAACAAAAGATATCATTCAGTAAGTCCTTAACTCAATCATACTTAAGGAGCAATCCTTCTTAAGGGACACAAAGTGCAAAGGTAAAAGTTTTCCCACCCCTAGGTCACATTGTCTTAATCTCTCAGTCAAAAAGTCTTCTTTCCTCTTTATTGCAAATTAGTTTCCAATCATCCTTAACTCAATCATCCTTAAGGAGTACAAGGTACAAAGTACAAAGTTCTCCCATCCCTAGGCCACAGTAAATTATGGTCTTCTCAGTGAGCACTAAGTACCCAAGGAGAGGTCTTTTCTTTTTTTTTTTTAATTAAAATTTATGCTTATTTTTAGCTTACATAATTCATTTCCACAAGATTTTGTGTTACAAATTTTCTCCCTGTCTCTCCTCTACCCACCACCCCTAAACCGTGATCTTAAGGTATACCCTCTCCCCCAATCTGCTCTCTCCTATATCATTCCCCATACCCCCTCCGACTTTCCAGTAGGGAAAGATGGATCTCAATATCCCAGTGCCTGTATATCTTATTTAAACATTTTATTTTAAAATTTTGAATTCCAGACTCCTTTCCTTCCTCCATCATCACCCACCCTTACTGGGAAGACAGGCCATTCAATATAGGCTCTACATGTGTAGCTATGCAAAATATTTCCATAGTGGATGTATTGGGAAAGAATGACTATATTCCCCTCCATCCTAACCCCACCCCCGTTCTATTCTCTACTTTGACCCTGTCCTTTTTCAAAAGTGTGTGCTTCCAACTTCCCTCCCTCCAACCTCCCGTTCCCTCCATCATCCCTTATCTCAATCCCTTCCCCCCTTACTCTCCTGTAGGGTGAGATACCCTCGTTAGTGTGTATGTCATTCCCTTCCTAAGCTAAATTCAATGAGAATAAGGTTGACCCATTCCCTTTTGCCTTCCTGTTCTTCCCCTCCATTGTAACAGTTTTTCCTTGCTTTTTCTATGTGAGATAATTTACTCCATTCTGTCTCTCCCCATATCCTCTATTATATTCCTTTCTCACCTCTCAATTTTACCTTTTAAGTATCATCCTTTCCTATTTAATTGGTCCTGTGCCATTTGTCTATGTATACCTGTACACATATATACACACTCAACCTCTGTTCTCCAAGCCCAGTGGATAAATTCCCATCCAGAAACTCAACATATTTATTTACAACATTACAGGCAAGAGAGATCTTCGACTCTCATGGAAACCCCACTGTTGAAGTTTATCTATACACTGAAAAAGTTTAGTTCCAGAGTTGCTGTACCCAGCAGTGATTCTACTGGTATCCATGAAACCTTGGAGCTCTGAGACAATGTCAAGACCTACTGCATGGGGAAAGGTGTTTCAAAATTGGTTGAGCACATCAATAAATCTATTTCCCCAACCCTGATTAGCAAGAAACTGAATGCTATAGAGCAGGAGGAGATTAATAAATTGATAATAGAGATGAACGACACTGAGAATAATTCTAAATTTGGTGCAAATGCCATGAGTGTCTCTGGCTGTTTGTAAGGCTGGAGCTGCTGGGAAAGGTATCTCCCTATACTGCCATATTGCTGACCTTGTAGACAATGATAAGGTCATTATGCCAGTTCGGCCTTCAATGTGATCAGTGGTGGCTCCCATGCTGGTCACAAGCTGGCCATGCAGGAGTTCATGATCCTTCCTGTTGGAACAACAAACTTTAAGGAGGCCAAGTGTATTGGACCTGAGGTCTGCCACAACCTGAAGAGGGTGATTATGCAGAAATGTGGACAGGGCTCCATCAACATAGGGGATGAAGGTGGCTTTGCTCCTAACATCCTGGAGAATTTAAAAGCTCTGGATCTGCTAAAGAATGCTATTGGTAATGCTCGCTATACTGATAAGGTTATAATTGGCATGAACGTTGCTGCCTCAGAATTCTTCTGATCTGGGAAATAAGACTTGGACTTCAAGTCTCCTGATGATTCTAGCAGATACATCTCACCTTCTGAGCTTGGGGACCTCTACAAGAGCTTCATCAAGGACAATCCAGTAGTGTCTATTGAAGATCCCTTTGACCAAGATGACTGGGAAGCTTGGAGGAATCTCACTCCTACTCCAGGCATTCAGGTGGTAGGGGCTACCCTCATGGAAAATATGTCCAGGAGAGATAATTTAAGAATTGTTGGACTACCTGAAGACCATGATAAAAAGAGAGCCTGGTCAGCATGTGTAATGGTAATAGGAATTTGAAGATCTTCCCTGCTCCTTGAAAGGCTTAGGTGAATTTGAGGACCTTTCCTGATTTGAAAATAAACTCTGCCCCCTAATAGACTGAATGTAGTCACATGGAGCCTGTGGAGGGAGGCTTGTTTTTCAGGCAGGCACAACTTTTGCTACTTTGTAGTCAAATGGGTCATGAGGGTTGTAATGTTCTCTGACCCTTGAGAAGGCTATATTATACCCTGATGTGAGGTTTTGCTTTGGGGCTAACTTTGGGAAGAGTTGTGTGATTTGACCAGATGAGACTCTGGGCAATTGTTGAGTCCCCCAGCTTTGAAAACCCAGATATTGATGCTTGACTCTATGATAACTAACTATATGAATATACAGCTAGAAGCCCTGTCTGTTGGTTTGCTAAATTGTGTTATTTTCTCTGTCTGTATTTTTGTCTGCTTTTAACTTCTGTTTGTATTCTCTGAAGTTCAGGGTGCTGACTTTTTCCCCTGAAATAGGTAAATGATATATGTTTGATTAAACTAAGATTGTTAACCCTCTTTGAGGGTTAACCCTTTGGAAAGGCAGATCAAAGAACCTATGCTAGCAGCCATCCTGGATATGCTAGGGTGCTTGCTGCTACAGCATCTTTCAAGAAATTATCTATAAAAACAGTAGCGATAGCTTAGAATCAGAGGGTAAAATAGTCATTGAAAGAATCTACCAGTCATCTCCTAAAAAATGTCCCAAAATGAAAACTCCAAGGAATATCAAAGTCAGATTTCAGAGCTCTTAGGCCAAGAAGAAAATTTTGTAAGCAGACAGAAATAAACAATTTAAATACTGAGGAGCCACAGTAAGAATTTTACACAGTATTTAGAAGTTTCTCCACTAAAGGATAGGAGGGATTGTAATATGATATACTGAAGGGCAAAGGAGCTTACATTACAACCAAGAATCAACTACCCAACAAAGCTGAGCATAACATTTCAGGGGAAAGTGAATTTTCAATGAAATAGGGAACTTTCAAACTTTTCAGATGAAAAGACCAGAGATGAACAAAAAATTCAATTTTCAAATGCAAGTTTCAAAAGAAGCATAAAAGGTAAACAGGAAAGAAAAAAAAATAGTTATTCAATAAGGCAACACTGCTTACAATTCTACCTGGGAGAGAGAGAGACATCTAACTTTTAAGAACTGTATCTCTGTTAGGGCTGTTAGAAGTAATATACATAAGCAGAGGGTATGGGTATAAGTTGACTTTGATGGGAAGATATTAAAAATATCAGGGGAGATAAAGAGGGTTACACTGAGAGAAGTTGGAAGAGAGAGGCTGAATGGGGTAAAATATATCATATGAATAGGTACAAAAGACCTATTACAATGGAGCAAAAGAAGAGAGGGGGGTTTCAATTCTTATTTGAAACATCATTTGAATCTTACTCTTATAGATTTGACTCAAAGAGGCAATAACATACACACTCAGTTGGAAATAGAAAATTATCTTACCCTATAGGGAAGCTGGAGGAGAGGGAGGAAAAGAATAAGGGAGGGGGGTTAGCAAGGTGGGCAGTGTGAGGGAGGTGGTAGTCAGAAGCAAAATACTGGTGAGGAGGAACAGGGTGAAGGAAGAGAGAGAGAGAAAAATATAAACAGCAAAAAATAGGATTGAGGGAAATACACAGTTAGTAATCATAAATAAGTGTGAATGTGAATGGGATGAGCTCCCCCATAAAATGGAAACATAGTAGTATGTAATACAGAATGTAAAGCAGAATTCTACAATATGTTTTTTTTTTACAAGAAATACATTTGAAGCAGACACACACATAAGGTATGTAAAAGATTGGAGCAAAATACAATAAAAAAGGAAAATGATAAGTGTTAGAGAAGATATGGGAAAATTGGAATGTTAATGCATTGCTGGTGGAATTGTGAACTGATTCAACCATTCTGGAGAGCAATTTGGAACTATGCCAAAAGTGCTATAAAACTGTGGATTCAGCAATACCACCACTAGTTTGTATCCCAAAGAGATCAGAAGAAAGGGAAAAGAACCCACATGTACAAAATATTTATAGCAGCTCTTTTTATGGTGGCAAAGAATTGGAAATCGAGGGTATGCCCATCAATTGGGGAATGGCTGAACAAATGGTGGTATATGAATATAATGTAATACTATTGTTCCATATGAAATGATGAGCAGATCGATTTCAGAAAAACCTGGAAAGACTTAACATGTACTGATACTGAGTGAAGTGAGCAGAAACAGGAGAATGTTTTACACAGTAAAATTAACATTATGCAATGATCAATTTGGATAGATGTAGCTCTTCTCAGCAATGTAATGATCTATGATGATTCCAAAAGACACATGGTGGAAAGGCTATGCACATCTAGAGAAAGAACTATGTTCTGAGTGCAGATCAAACCATACTATTCCCTCTTGTTTTTCCTATCATGATTTCCCCCTTTTGTTCTGATTTTGATTGCACAATATGACTAATGAGGAAATGTGTTTAATATGATTGTATGTATATATATAGCTTATATCAGATTTTTTTGGGAAAGGGGGGAGGGAAAATTTTTAGAAGTCAAAATCTTATAAAAGTGAATGTTGAAAACTAAAAATAAATAAACTTTTTTAAAAAATGCTGAAACAAAATCTATTATATTTGAGCTGAAATAAAGAAGAAGCAGGGGGTAGCAATCATGATCTCAGACAAAGCAAAAGCAAAAATAGATCTAATTAAAAGAGACAAGGAAACTACATTTTGGTAAAAGGTACCATAGATAAGGAAGTAATAGCAATACTAAACATTTATGCATGAAATGGTATAGAATCTAAATTTCTAAAGAAGAAGATAACTGGGGGGGGGCGGAGTCAAGATGGCAGACTAGAAACAGCACTTCTGCAGAGCTCCAGCCCACACTTCAAAAGTATGTAAAAGGGGCACTATGAACGACTTCTGGAGCTCCAGAACCCACAAAATGACACAGAGAAGTTAACCTCCTGCTGAGGACAGCCCAGCATCCTGGCAGGGAGCAGCCAGCACAGGGCTTTGGGAGGCACCAGTATACCATTCTGTGAGCTTCCAGCACAGCATTCTGGCCAGGCCCGCCTGAATCCCGGTTTTAGTCTGAGGGTGGCCAGACCAGCAGCAGGCTGGAGGGACCCCAGAACACCAGGAGCTGTGGCATTTCCAGAATTATCAACACATAGATGCCCAGGACAAAGTGAGAGGTTAGTGCCCTATAGACTTTGGGACTGGTTGGGAGAACATGTCAGCTTCTTCCCTTGGGAGCAAGAAGCTGCTGAGGAGCAGGCACAGCTTGCGCAATGTTGCCACATTGCAGCTTCAGCTATTGGCCTGTGAACTGTTGGGGTATCCGGTGATCAGTCTGGAGGGTAAGAGCTCTTGCTTTCTTGGATCTGGATCCTTCTTGGATCTGGATTGCAGTCTGGGGTGGAGGTCTTGGGGTGTGTGACCAGCTTGCCAGAGTGTGTGACCAGCTTGCCAGAGGCCACCCAACTAATAACTCTGGAAGTTGAGAAAACCCCAATGTTTGGGATGAAAGTCCTCCTGGCTGGTGGCAAAGTCTTACTGTGGCAACAAGCCCCAAAGTCAAGTAATTGAGTAGCAACATGCCTAGGCAAAGGAAATAAAATAAACAGAAAAAATGCAACATTAGATTCCCATTTTGGGGGCAAAGAGGATCAAACCATGGAACAGGAGGAGGACTGTGAGGTCAGAAATCCTGCACCAAAAGCTCCCAATGAAAATACAAGCTGGTTACAGGCGATAGAGGACCTTAAGAAGCAAATAAGGGAAGTGGAGGAAAAATTGGGAAGAGAAATGAAAATGAGGCAAGAAAATTATGAAAGGAGAGTCAACAGCCTAAATGAGGAAAATAACACCTTAAAAAATAGACTAACTCAAATGGCAAAAGAGGCTCAAAAAGGTAATGAGGAGAGGAATTACTTAAAAAGCCAAATTTGCCAGATGGAAAAAGAATCTCAAAAGCTTACTTAGGAGATTCATTCCTTCAGAGTTAGACTGGAGCAAATGGAAGCCAATGACTTTATGAGAAATCAAGATGCTGTTAAACCGATCCAAACAAATGAAAGAGTAGAGGGCAGTGTGAAATATCTCATGGGAAAAACCACTGACCTGGAAAATAGATCCAGGAGAGATAATTTAAACATTATTGGACTACCTGAAAGCCATGGTCAAAGAAAGAATCTAGAAATCATCCTCCAAGAAATCCTCAAGGAAAACTGCCCTGATGTTTTAGAACCAGAAGGCAAAATCGAGGTTGAAAAATCCACCTACCACCTCCTGAAAAAGATCTCAAAAAGAAAACTCCTAGGAATAATGTAGCCAGGTTCTAGCATTCCCAGATCAAGAAGCAGCCAGGAAGAAATAATTTCAATATTGTGGAAACAAAATCAGGATAATACAGGATCTGGCATCTACACTGAGGGATTGAAGGGTCTGGAATATGCTATTCTAGAGGTCAAAGGAGCTGGGATTAAAATCAAGAATCACCTACCCACCAAAACTGAGTATCATGTTTCAGGGGAAAAGATGGTCATTCAGTGGAATAGAGGTCTTTCAAGTATTTGTGAAGAAAAACACAGAGTTGAATGGAAAATTTTATATTCAGATACAAGAAACAAGAGAAGCATGAGAAGCTAAACAGGGAAAAGAAATCATAAAGAACTTATCAAAGTTGAACTATTTACATTCCTACATGGAAAAATGATAATTGTAACTGATGAAACTTCTCTCAGCATGAAAATATTTGAAGGGAATATATGCATATATATATATATATATATATATATATATATATAGTCTTTATCTGAGGGTATATAGATGTATGAATACATATATACTATAACATATATAACTATACATATATACTATAACATATCTATCTCTATATATAAACATATATATATATATATATATATATGTTTACAAGTATACATAGATAGAGGGCACAGGACCAATTTAATAGGAAGGGATGTTTCTTAAAAGGTGAAATCAATAGGTGAGAGAGGAATATAATTAGAGGAGATGGGGGGAGACAGAATGGGACAAACTATCTCATATAGAAGAGGCAAGGGAAAATGGGTACAATGGAGGGGAAGATCAGTAAGGCATAAGGGAATGGGTCAACCCTATGATCATTGAATTTGGCTCAGGGAGGGAATGACATACACATGAAATAGGGCATCTCACCCTACCGGAGATGAGAGGGGGGAAGATGGAAGGGAGGGCAGGCTTGGGAGGAGTGAAGTTGGAAGCACACACTTTTGAAAAAGGACAGGACCAAAATAGAGCATAGAACAACAGGGAGGTGGGATAGGAGGGAAAGAAATATAATCAGTCTTCTACAATATATCTACAATGGTAATGTTTTGCATTAACTACACATGTACAAACTATATTGAATTGCTTATCTTCCCAGTAAGGGTGGGTGTCAAGAGAGGAAGGGAATGAATTTGGAATTCAAAGTTTTAAAACCAAATGTTTAAATATATACACACACACACACACACACACACACACACACACACACACACACACACTATTATTAATACTATTTTACATGTAATTAGGAAATAAGAGTAGGGGATATCCTGGGGGATTGCTATTTTGGGGAGGTGGGTAGGGGAAAAATGGAGAGAAAATTTGTAACACAAAAACTGGCAGAAATGAATGAAGTAAACCAGAAGTTAAAGCATTTGAAAAAAAATTGAGAAAGGCAGAAATATTAAATGCATACTTTTCAGATCATTATGCAAAAAATTGAATGTAATGAATAGTCATGGAAAGAGAGATTAAAAATAAATTGGAAATTAAATAATATTAATGCTAAAAATGAGGGGGTCAAAGAAAAAACATAAAAATAATCAATTTCATCAAAGAGAATGACAAAAATCACACAACATATCAAAATTTATGGGGTGTGGCCAAAGATGTACTTAGGGAAAAAAATTACATCTCTAAATGCTTATATCAATAAAACAGAGAAAGAACAGGTCAATGAATTGGATATGCAACTAAAAAGTCTAGGAAAAAAACAAACTAAAAACTCCCTATTAAACATCAAATTGGAAATCCTGAAAATCAAAGGAAAGATTGACAAAATTGAAAATAAGAAAATAATTAATTAAATGAATAAACAAAATTGCAAGCAGGTTTTATGAAATAAAAAATCAATAAAATCGATAATCTATTGGTTAATTTGATATAAAAAGAAGAAAATCAAATTACTAGTATCAAAGATGAAGAGTAAAATAAACACCAATGAAGAGAAAATTAATGCAATAATTAGGTGCTATTTTATCCAACTGTATGACAATACATTTGACAATCTAAGTCAAATGGATGAAAATTTGCAAAAATATAAATTGTCCAAATTAACAGAAGAATAAACAGAACACTTCAATAACTCTCTTAGAAAAAAAAAATGAACAAGCTATCAGTGAACTCTAGAAGAAAAGATCTCCAGAGTCAGATGGATTCACAAAGGAATTCCACCAAATATTTAAAGAACAATTAATTCCAATACTATGTAAAGTTTTTGGAAAAATAGGCAAAGTCCTACCAAATTGCTTTTACAATACAAATATGATGCTGAGACCTAAACCCGGAAGAGTCAAAAACAGAAAGAAAACTATTGACCAATTTCCCTAATGAATATGGATATAAAAATTTTAAGTGAAATATTAGCAAGGTGGTTATAACACTATATTACCAAAGATCATGCACCAGAATACATCAGAACCAGGTGGGATTTATACCAGAAATGCAATGCTGGTTGAATATTAGGAAAACTATCAGCATAATGAATAATGTCAATAAAAAATAAAAAACAACAGAAATCATGTGATTATCTTCAATACATGCAGAAAAAGCTTTTGACAAAATGCAGAACTCATTCCTATGACAAATACTAGAAAGTATAGGAATAAATGGAGATTTCCTTAAAATGATAATATCTATTTAAAACCATCAGCAAGCATTATCTATAATAGAAATAATCTAGAAGACTTCCCAATATGATCAGGGGTGAAATAAGGATGCACATTATCACCACTATCATTCAATATTGTACTAGAAATGTTACCTCTAACAATAAGAGAAGAAAAAGAAAATGAAGGAATTAGAATAGGCAATGAGGAAACAAAACTGTCACTCTTTGCAGATGACATGATGGTACACTTAGAGAATCCTAGAGGATCAACCAAAAAGCTACTTAGATAATTAAAAACTTTAGCAAAGTTGCAAGATATGAAAGAAACCCATATAGATCAATAGCATTTCGATGTATTACTAACAAAGCCCAGCAGCACGGGGTAGGAAGAAAAATTCCATTTAAAATAACTGTAGACAATATGAAAGACTTGGGAATCCACCTGCCAAAACAAACCCAGGAACTATATGAACACAATTACAAAACACTTTTCACACAAATAAAGTCAGTTCTAAACAATGGAAAAAATATCAGTTACTCATGGGTATTCCAAGTCAATATTATAAAAATGACAATTTTACCTAAATGAATTTATTTATTCAATGTCATATCAATCTATCTATCAAACCACCAAATCAATCTATCAATCTCAGTCAAACTATCAAAATATTTTGTAGAACTAGGAAAAATCATAACAAAATTTATCTGGAAGAAAAAACGTCAAGAATGTTGAGGGAATTAATGAAAAAAATGCAAAGGAAGGTGGTCTAGTAATACCAGATCTCAAACTATATTACAAAGCAGCACTCATCAAAACTGTGTGGTACTGACTAAGAAACAGAATAGAGACATGTGCAATAGAATAGGTAGTAAATAGCCATTGTAATCTACTCTTTGATAAAACTAAAAACCCAGCTTCTGGGATACAAACTCAAGATTTGACAAAAACTGCTGGGAAAACTGGAAAATAACATGGCAGAAATTAGGTATAGATCAAAATATCAAACCATTTTATAAGAAAAGGTCAAAATGGGTTTGTGACTTAGGCATAAAGGTTGATACCATAAGAAAATTAGGAGAGAAAAGAATAGTTTACCTGTCAGATCTATAGAGAAGTGAAGAATTTATAAGCAAATAAGAGATAAAGAGCATTACAACATGTAAAATGGATAATTTTGATAATATTAAAAAGTTTTAGTGCAAAAAAAACCCAAATGCAATCAAGATTAGAATAAAAGAAGAAAGCTGGGAAACAATTTTTATACCAAGTATTTTTGATAGAGACTTCATTTGTCAAATATATAGAGAAGTGGTTCAAATTTATCAGAATATATTCATTCCCCAATTGATAAATTATCAATGGATGCAAACAGGCAGTTTTCAGATGAAGTAATCAAAGTTTTATATGGTCACATAAAGATGTTCTAAATCACTATTTATTAGAGAAATGCCAATTAAAACAACTCTGAGGAACCCTCTCATACCTATCAGATTGGCTAATACGACAAAACAGGGAAATGATAAATATTCAAGGAGATGTGGGGAAATTGGCACACTAATGTACTATTGGTGGAGCTTCGAACTGATCCAAACATTCTTCAGAGTAGTTTGTAACTGTTCCCAAATGGCAATCAAACTGTGCCTACCTTTTGACCCAGTAATACCACTACTATTTCTGCATCACAAAGAGATCATAAAAAGATAAAAAGACCTACATGTATGAAAATATTTATAGAAGTTCTTTTTGTGTTGGCAAAGAATGGAAACTGAGGGAATGCCTCTCAGTTGGGGAATGGCTAAACAAGTTGTGGTATATGAATATAATGGAATACTATTTTGCTAGAAGAGATGTCAAGCAGGCAGATTTCAGAAAACAAAACAAAACAAAACAAAACAAAAAACCCAAACAAACCTGGAAAGGCTTACAGAACCAAGAGAATGTTATATATAGTATAAGCAACAATGGGCAATGATCAAGTCTGATTGACTTAGCTCCTCTTAACAATATAATGATCCAAGACAGTTCCAAAGACTCATGATGGAAAATACTATCTACATCAAGAGAAAAGGACTGATGGAGTCTGAATACAGATTGAAGCATAGTATTTTCTTTATTTTTTCATTGTTTTTTTCTTTTTGTTCTGTGTCTTCTTTCACAAATGTTTTACATGATTGCATGTATATAACCTATATCAAATTGTTTACTTTCCTAGGGATGGGGAAGAGAGAGAAAGAAATTTTAGAACTAAAAAAATCTATAAAAATGAATGTAAAAAATGGTCTTCACATGCAATTGCAAAAATTAAATACTATTTAATGCAAAAAAAAATCCAGACAGTTTTTTATTTATCAGTTCTTGAAATATAGTGCCTACTTTAAAAAATCAGTTTTCTGGGTGTCTGGTGATTCTTAAAATGATTTCTTCTTGATCCTGTTTTCCAGGTTTTCCTGTTTTTTTTTTAATATAAATACCTTATATTTTCTTCTATTTTATTCAATATTTTGATTTTGTACTAATATTTTTTTGTTGTCTCATAGAGTCACTAATTTCTATTTGGTCCTTTCTAGTTTTCAAGATGTCCATTACTTAAATAAGGTTTATCACTTTCTGTTCTAAACTATCTATTCTCCTTCCATTTCTTTGTTCCAGAGCTTTCATTTCATTCTTTAAAAATCTCTTGCTTCATTTCTTCTGTGTTTAGTTCTTGTGGAAAATTCCCCTCCCCCCTTTTTAAAACTCAGAGTCTTTGCTTACAGTTATTAAAAGTTACTCTGCCCCTCTTGTTGGGAATCTCTAGAACTACAATAGCTAGAATTAGGCTCTGATCCCTGCTGTACTATTGAGTGGCTAATGGACTTTGCTTGTTCTTGCTCTAGGTTATCTATGATCCTGTGCTGACTTCTACCCTGTCAGAATTAGGCCTCCATAGATCACTGAGGTTCAGAATGCTGGGTTTTTAGGGCCCTCTACAGTACTTCAGGGCAGAGTTATAGGGACCTGAGCCGGCCTGAGCACCATCATGTCCACTGATTGCTGCAACTTCCCATGGCTTCTAGAGTCCTCAAACTGGGCATTTCTTATCTTTCCTCCACCCTCTTCCTCCTGGGAATTTATGACTCCTTGAGGCTTACAAAGGTGAGGGATCTACTCTTTCTGATTTCAGACTCAGAGCCATGCTAGCCTAATATGCCCCTGGCCCATCACTGGCCTTGGCAGAAGTCTGATATCTTGTTTGCCTTTTCTGGAATAGACTTTATTGGTGGCCTCCTTTCCTTTTACACGGTGCCTGTCAAACAGGAAGTACTTAATAAATGCTTGTTGACTGATGGGCTGACTGGAGTCTGGTAGACATAAATACTGTAGTTTTTCATTTATTTGTCTGATTGTTATTTAGTCTGATAAGCACTTCAGGTTTTTGCTGGAGTAATTGGAGAAGAGTTTGGCAGCCTGCCTCCATTCAGATAGTCATCCTATCCAAAGATCCAAACCTGTAT